>JACCGJ010002732.1:0-35421 GCA_013407085.1 Atriophallophorus winterbourni | reverse complement strand
TTGCCTGGATCGGGCTTGTTGATGTTCTACCACACTACACACTATTCCCTTTCAGTTTCTTCATTTTTTCCACTTCCGCGTGATGATTGGCAACATTCTTCACGAGTGTCCCCCGGCGTGGCTGGAATCGCGGCCGTGGTTAACTCGGTGCTTCTGGCGACTTCTACGCTGTTTCTCATCAAACGGGGTTTTCCTCCTGTGGGCGTTACTCTCGGCCGACCCGATTTGGCCAGCCGTCAACCTCGGGGTTCATCTATTAGCAAACACAATCGCCTCGAATATTTGTGTAGTTTTGGCAATCACTTGTTGTATGTTGTTGTGTTAACGTCTCGTTTTAAGCTGATGATTTGATGGGAAAGCACAAGGCGGTGAGTCCAAGCAAAGTCCAAAGAATCTGACAGCCGTGGGTGAAGATACTGTCGGTTGGCCCAGGCCTAGACGATATGACACAAAGAAATAGACAAGAAAAATAGTGGTATAAGTCAGCATTTTTGCCCGCTTCCCATTACACGTGAACACCTCAGGCAGTTTTGCCACAGTTCCCATGGAATGACTATATTGTAAACTTTTCTGTTTCAACCATAAATCGTATTCGTATGCATTTCCATCACGGGTTTTGTGCTCTTGGCTCTCATCAGGTACGATCAACAATGGGGATAAGCTTTATTTGTTAAAGCGAATTTTCAGCGAATCAAATTAATTTAACCACACAAATTTTTAACACCAATGACGAATATGGGAGAAACGTTAAAGTTCCAGATTGCCGGCCACATTCAAATCCAAAAGAGCTTCGGTTTCGTCTACATTGGCACTAAGCGTTGTGATTGAGGTTGACGAATTGTCAGGCTGAATGTACAAGTGTTCTTTCGCATTTTTCTCACCGACGTAGCAAATTCCCCCATTTTTCATAATAAAAAATGCGTGCGGAGCATCAAACGTCTTTTGTTTACTTGACTTGTAACTTATGTGCGACTATTTCCTCCTGGAGGATGAGTCGGCTTCAATGAAGAGTCTTGAGAATTTGGGTACAAAGCGGCGTTTGTTCGAGTCAGCTTCTCTAACCTTTGCACAACCAAGTGCGACCTGCAAGGCAGTAGCGAGTTGCCAGCAAGGCTGGCAGGATCAGGCTTGTGCTTTCATACCACCATACCATTCTTTTTCAGTGTGACTTGATTCTGGCCCAGTTGTGTGGAACCCTCGCCCCGGTGCACAATCGCTTGACACTGGTGTACTCTGTGGTCGCCGTTGTGATATGCGTGGCTCGGAACAGCCTCTGGATAGTCTACGTGGAAAGCCTGTGTCTCGTTCTACTCTCCTTCTATGTCACTTGGGCGCACGTGGACAACGCCGTGAAAGTGGTAAGTGATCTTGGGGTCCTGGAATGTCTCTATTTAGACAATCCTTCATTCCTATTTCTGTCTCAGCCCAATATGGTCATAGCTAAAGTGGTTTGGGGGCTAAGCGCCAACAGCGCACGTCTCATGTAGCCTCTGACAACAACGCCTAGTTGCTGGCCTTCATGCGAAGGCGGCCGACTAGGGCCTCAAAATCAGCTTACTTCGGGCAGTTTGCGCGTGTATGTCCATAAAAGCGAGTTTCCTAAGGGAAGAAAAGCGTTATTTCAAACCTCAACTGCCTTGTGACTGGATGCAATCACATTGAAAAGGCTTCACGAGTCAGCCTCGAGGAAAAATTCGATAGCGAGTGTCTCGTTATACAGTTTGTCTTGGCAACTCCTGCGACTGGATCGCTGCCCTAATGTATCAGCACAGCTGTTCCTTTTGGTTACAAATGTGTCGTGGACTTTACTTACTTTTGTGTGACTATCTCTTCCTGGAGGATGAGTCAGGTTTGTTAACGAGTCTTGGGAATTCGGGTACAAAGCGTCATCCTCAGCACCACTCGGCGTTTGTTCGAGTCAGCTTCTCTAGCCTTTGAACAACCAAGTGCGACCTGCGAGGCAGCATCGAGTTGCCAAAAAGAAGTGGTGTACACCAACTGACCGTCTACGAGATTCTGCTCCAGATTTTTCCTCAGGGGTTTCTCTCGAAGCCTTTCCCATGATCGGGTATCCCTCAAGACAGCGGAGGTTAAAAATCAGGGTTTTCCTTCCCCTCGATGAAATGCCCTCCCAGGCTAACGAGCTCCATATCTTTCCTTATTTCTCGTATCAAGGTGAAAAATGCATCACCCACCCCTAGACAAGTTTTCACCGATGCTTCGACGTAAGGAATACCATGGGTTTGGGCAAGGGCTTTGGCCTCTTCACCGAACACAGTCCGATGGGTTAAATCAACTTTGTTCCCTACACGGACCATAGGCGCTTCTTCCGCTTCTTTAACTAGCTTTATTTGCTCTCGGCATTGTGGGATATCATCAAAACGTCTGGAATTATCAACAGCAAAGATACACAAAAAACCCTCCCCTGTTCACATGTATTGATCGCGCATTGCAGTATACTCCTCTTGATCCGCAGTATCCAATATATCGAGGAGACATTTCGCCATCTATTACTACCTGTTTTCGATAGGAATCCTCGATCGTCGGATCTTATTCCTCTACAAAGTGATTTTGAGTAAATTGCATTGTTAGAGCACTTATACTAACACCACCAGCTCAGATCACAAGTTTGTATTCCGTCGTGGGGAAACTCCGAGCGACGCGAACTTCTAACACACCCCAGCAGCACCGAATTTGGATTCAACAGGAGGCAGTTAGTTCTCCATACTGAACTGCCTTGACGTACATGGAATCGGCACGAATGGAGAGAACACTCCATTCTACTTCTGTCGATCTGTCTAAACTTCAGCAAATTGACGGTATCTTATCCCACGTGCAACCATCAACTGTGCGTGAATCGGGCTTGTGTTTGCCTCAATCAGATCTTCGTATCCTAATGATTTAACTATGCTTTCTTTCTACTTTATTGCTTGTCACTCTTTATCGCCCTATCCCGGGAATACGACACAGGGAAACTCCCGATCATCGACTGTGAAATCGTGCAGCGCTTGTGTGCTGTGCAGCTAACACCGTGCTAAATTGATTTGCCACCGGTAGTGAACTGCGTGCGAATAAACACTGGAGACCCACTCCCGTTGTGTTTTTCTTTTTCCATGTCTGTCTAGACCTGGGCAACCTAACAGTATTTTTACCCCGCGTGCAGTCTCTGACTGTGCGGCACTGTTCTTAAATCAGGCTTGTGATTTCATACATGCATCGTACCATTCTGCTTTCTATTCATTTCATTCATTTTCACTTTGTGTGACTATTTTCTGGAGGATGAGTTGGCTTCAATGAATATTATTGGGAATTTGGGTACAAAGTGGCGCCCCCAGCACCATTAGGCATTTGTTCGAGTCAGCTTCTCTAGCCTTTGCACAACCAAGTGCGACCTGCATGGCAGCTGGGAGTTGCCAGAAAGAGGTGGTGTGCACCAACCAACCGTCTACGAGACTCTGCTCCAGATTTTTCCTCAGGGTTTACTCCCGAAGCCTTTTCCGCGATTGGGTATTCTGCAACGCAGCGTAGGTTGAAAATCAGGGTTTTCCTTCCCTCAGATGAAATGTCCTCCGAAACAAACGAGCTCCATCTGCCCGAAGCAAACTGGTTTTCAGGCGCCAGTCACTCGCCGTCGTCCCTTCTCCTGTTGGTAGAAGCAGTTCCTCTGGGTTTGAGGGGCCACTCGTGCAGGCCAAAACCTGGATTTAGTTGTCAGAGGCTATTGGAGACGCAAGCCATATTGGAGCATTTTGTAGACAGTGGGAGCTTATCCCTACTGCCACCCCCGGCTATGACAACCTTTGAAACGGCTCTCTATTCCACCTCAAGCTTGTCGTGTCTTTCTGTAGACAACATGCAAATGTATATCGTAACCACCTGTGCTTTGCACGATGTCTAACGATAAAGCGAATTCAAAGTTTTCACCAGTCGCCAATGACAACAAATGTTTTGCATCTGCAGCGATATGTGCCATCCGTGCGCTCGCGTCTAAACTCTCGATGGCATTTTGACATTCAGAAATTTCCAAGATGCCTTTTTGAATTCTGCTAATCAACCGATTCCTTGTTATTTTCCAGGTCACTGAAATCGCAGAATCGTTGAAAATTTCTGTTTTTCGCATATCTCCAGTGGTCTAACCAAAAAGTGGATTTTTTCACTGTTGACTTCCCATTTTCTAGATTTCTCTTTTGTTTATTTTTAACAGTTATTTCCTCTTTCGATCTGGTCTATTATATACAGCTTTACGTGTCTTTTTTGTTTTCCGAATTCTCCGTTTGTGACGCAGCATTGTGTTTTTTCACCTTTGTACCTGCGCTATTCGCAGTTAGGTTTTATTGGAATAAACCCTAAGTCAACCATGGAGTGCCTTTTTGGTTTCACTGTTCACATTGTGAATGCCTGCGAATCATGTGAACTATTCGCACACCGCCCAATATACCCGCATGCCTGATCGGCCTAAAATCGATAACAAGGACCCAAGTAGACTGTCCCATTTTCATAGACTGAATGGTTTCTATAGCGTGCATGAAAGCGCAAGTCTGGATCCAATCGAAAGGCCACAGGCTGGCAGGTTGCTCGGGCCTAGACACATGCGAGTTGTTGTTGGCCTCCTTCGGTCGATGTCGGTCATGGATGTACATCACAAACGCATGAATGTTCGTGTGTTTTACAGCTTTTTGACTGACTAAACAGTCCAATTCGGGTGGAACAATCTCTCCCGCGGCGCTTGCAACGTTAGGCGTCAGTTGCACGCCGGCGGCGTGATCTGCGTTCAGCAGCCAAGAGCTGTATTTGCTCCTTCCCAGCTTTCAGACGACGCTTTACTCATCCGTGCTAAGCCTGTCTATCTATTCACAAAGTTGATCACGGCGCTCCATAATGGAAGCACTGGACTCGAGTTTAATTCTTATTTGAGCTCATCAGCAGTACATATCCTCCTTCGCTTTGGGTGGGATTCGAACCCACGACCATCACCATTGTAGTCCCACGCCTTACGACCTGGGCTACCGTCCACTGTGTGTCCGATCGCAATTAAGCGTTTATGAACTGTTCTCTAGACTAATCGGGGGTTCGAACCCCACTCGAAGCGGAGGATATGCACTGCTGATGAGCTCAAATAAGAACGATACTCGAGTCCAGTGCTTCCATTATGGACGGTCGTGATCAACTTTGTTAATAGTTCGATGGGCTTGGCATGGATGAGAAGTCTCAAACAACAACATATTCTCCAAGAAGGGATAATATTAGTGAGAGTGCGACGAGGTAGCTGGTAAGTTATCACGTTCCACCACATTGACCAGCAACACTCACCAAACGTTTCTTCCTCGTTGACATGTCGTCATCAGCAAATAGGCGCGGCGCACTTGAATCGAAGGATATCATTTAACATTGTTCATTCTCCATTACCGCGCGTGATGGTGGGTAGTTTGCGATGAGGTTGTCTTTGTATAACGCGACCAACGTGCTAAAGTGATCGGACAAAGGTACTGAGCTGAAGTCGTACTACCAGTTTACGTTTATTTTCTTATATCTGCTTAGACCCGGACAAGCTGACAGTATCTTAACACACATGCAATCTATGACTGCGGCACGTTGCCTCGATTAGGTTTGTGATTTCATTCATACATACAAGTAATCTTTTTTGCTCTGCTCCAGTGTACCGATTTGCTGGCCTCATTCATCCGTTCCCAGTGCACTAATGTGCAATCGTGCAGCACATCTGTGCTGTGCTGCTAACACCGTGCTAAATTGATTGTCCACCACTAATGAGCTGGAATCTCGCTATCATTTCTATTCTATTTCCTTTCTCGTGTCTGTCTAGGCCTGGGCAACCTGACAGTATCTTAGCCCACGTGTGTCTGTGACTGCGCGGCACTTTGCCTTGATCAGGCTGGTGCTTTCGTTCATTCATTCATTGCTCTCTACGGTGAGGATGATAATTCTCGCGGTCGCAGATATGCTGGTACGGATGATCGTCGTAGAATCACTTGGCATTTGTTCGGGCGCACCTTACACGCCAGCACAATCGTTTGCGGTCAGTTGTGCGTCACCTACGGACAGCCAATCTGGGTATTTTGTGTTTTGTGTTTAATCTGTTTCTGTCGAAATTCCTCATGACACAAAGGTTTGAAACCAGGTTTTCCTTCTAGGCACATTGTTTTCCGCCTGACAGGTATAATCTGGTTTCTGGCTCCTTGTCTAATTTCTTCTCTGTTTTTGAAAATAATAGTAATCTCATTGTGGCTCATCAAATGTGCTCATACAGGCTAGGAGCTAGACAAAACGCCTGATGGATTTTCTTTGTAATAGGTTTGAAAACGTTTAGCTCAGGAACCGGATTGTAGGCCATAGTTCTATTTCTATTCCCCCCTCATATCTGTCTAGGCCTGGGCAACCTGACAGTATCTTAGCCCACGTGCAGTCTCTGATTGTGCGGCACTTTGCCTGGATCAGGCTTGTGCTTTCATACCATACATACATACATAGTTGTTCTCCAATCAATCAACCATACCAGCTCGGATTGTCTTTGATATGCATCCCCCAAAACCTTTCGATCATGTGGTCTACTTTACACCGTGGTGGTTGAATAATTTCCTCAAAATCTATGACCTAACTTTCTGCCACTTCGCTTTAACTCTGTCGATGTTTATGGTTTAGTCCTGATTGTTCTTGGTAATCCATCACTACATTGACTGCAGACTTATTTCATCCGCATCCGTTCAAAGTAGACCATGGGCGAGCCCGGGTTTATTATAGTTTCAGACTGCTTCGTACGTATCCACAGACCGAAATGGGTGTAGCTATTCGTGTTCTGACCCCTCGCTGATAGTTTGGGCTTCGTGTGACCGCTCAATAGCAGCCGTGTTACTAAAATGAGTTCGACCCTATGCCCTTTGTCCCAAAGCGAGCAGTCCCTGATGAGACGACGGCGAGTGATTTTCACTCACGTTTGGATTAAGGTCGTCCCACTCAAGTGAACAGCACAGACGAGATTAGTATTCCACGAGGTTGCTTGTCAGGGCTAATCTCCGGTTTCCTTAGTGCGTACCTGTACAGGCGATATGATTACACCTAGTAGGTGGTGCGTTGGATTGTCGCTGTTATTTTTCGAATGGTTGTGGCCGGGTATGTTGAGGAAATGTAACGGGATTCGAACCTGTGCCGTCTACACTTCTTATTCGGTGAAGTGCCATGCTTTCTGTAGGGTGACTAGTGCATTGAGCACGATGGGGAAGATTGTTACATCCGAATCGGATTGTATATTCATGCAAGGCGTCGTGTACCCCGAAGGAGGCCAACAGTTGGGCTTATCTATCACCGAGATTCGACTGTGAACCATGCTTTTGTTCGTTTTGGCCTGATAAGCAAGCAGACTGTGAAACGTGAAAACGGATCCTCAGTGCCATTTCCTTTCCACGGTCAAAATCCAGTTTGTTTTCATTGCTTGTATTGATGCATTAAATCACAAGCCTGATCCGGGCAAAGTGCCGCAGTCAAAGGCGGGCGGGTTTACGGTCGAGAACAATTTACGTTAGTGCTGAATCTTTTTTGGGAGGAGATGGTTAAACCGTTACCGTCTACGCCGTTGGATGTGAACTCAGCTGCATTGCGTCCGAACGGTAGCGTTAGATACTTGGTCAGTCTATCGAACGCCCAAGATTATCCTATGACAAAGTGGTCGAAAACCTTCAACGATCTTATTTTCTGGGTTATCAGTGGCCACGTCTCACTGCTTGATAGTACTCCCAGACCTTCGCGGAAGTTGCCTTTTGACTACCAAAACGCAATACAATCACGCTCAACGGAATGAATGGAAATAGATGCAAATGAGTATCTTTGTTCAACTCTTAGTTTCATTTCTTATTTGGCTTTACCATTGGGTAACATACTAGAGCAATATTTGCCAAAAGCCAGTTGCAATAACGATTTAGTTACCTAAGGAAGGAAGGTAATCAGTTGCTTTGTTATTGAGTAGCATCTAAAATTTTCGAGGATTTACACGATAATGAACGGTCATCTCTTCTCTAACTGTAACTTGCGGGCTAGTAATCCTTCAAAGCGCTCAACATAACTTAAGAGTTTGCCCAGCGCCACCCCACTTAACCTGTCACAATCCAGGGTACTTTGTTCTGTATTGAGAATATATTTATTAAGGTATATATATAGTGTACAAATACATCCTATGTACATGGGCCGTGTTTGCTCCGTTTTTACATGGACATAGGAATTAGTGTATGGTGAATTAGTGCGAATTAGTGTATGGTTTCCATTTTGTTCACAGAGCCTTGCAATTGAGATTTATTGATTGAACTTTAACACACAAACTATTGTATCCGTAGCAACCACGAGTGCTAGTTAATAAATCTTACACCTTTAATCTGCTTTGATCTGCTTTTCCTGCTTCATATTGCTTGGCACTTAGTCTGGCTCCAGACTTGTGCTTCATGATGATGATGATAACACCTTTAATCATATTGTGTTCGATCGAATACACTTGTTCGCCTTCAACGAGTTCCTACTGCGCACAATCTGGGAGTGCATGTACTCATGTGCAATGCCCCTTTGCACCGCTGGTGGAGAATTTATGTATTAATGCTTCTCTTATGATTCATTGGCTTTCCCACAACACTAGATAATCCGATTGGTCAAAGCGTTTATTACACACAAGACGGAACAAAACACCCGCCTATCTTTAAGGGATATTTGGAGAATATCTTGTTTATATTTGTGACTACTCATCTGTGCCATCGAACTATTACTCGAGTTTCGCTCTTATTTGAGCTCATCAGCAGTGCGTATCCTTTAATTTCGGGTGGGATTCGAACCCCCGACCATCACCATTGTAGTCCCACGCCTTAACGACCTGGGCTAACGTCCACCGTTTGACCGCTTATCTTATATAGGCAAATCAAACCATCACAACACTCCTGAAACATGCTCACTGAACCTGATCTTACTGTCTCCACCTGATGACGGCAAACAGCCAGAAAGCGGTAGTGGTGTGTAAGGGATGGGGATGTGAGCACCACAATACATATGTCCATTGTTGTTATCACTTGGATCTGATTGGTCAATCTTTCGTGTCAAGCGGAACGCTTAATAAAACCCAACCACCACGTTTGACTGAGCTTGACAAATCGTTCGATAACAGCTGACGTTGCCATTTCATGTTTCCCAGCTCCAATCGTTCTCACGCAATCTTCCCAAAACCCAAATTATTACGGCGACTGTCGCCTTCGGTGTTATCGGTGTTTCCTGCTTTTGTGTTTCGCCCGAGGGTGTCGTGATTAGCGCTCATTGATAATGCATATCACAATGTGTCAACATTTAGTACGTCCTCAATAGTTGACATCTTCTTCTATACAAGTGTGTTTGCGCTCACTCTCCTGTAGTTCCTAATCTTTGGGGATATTATTTCGTTATGGTTGTATGACAGTTAAGTATTCGGTAAATGCTACGGATCTAATGCTGGCCATGATGCTGTCACTTTCGTGATGTATTCTAACTTCGTGTTCTGCGGATTTTATCGTTCCATTGTTCGCAGCCTATTGGGAAGGCTAGCGGATCGGTTGAGTTTGCTGTTAAGGGTCAAGCATTAAGTATCCTCTTCGGACGTTATCTTTGGCGATGGGTTTTCTGCGAATGAAGCCATGACATTAGAGCCAGCGATTATACGCAAATGTCCCGGTGGTTCAAGATTTTCTTTCTAAAAATAACCTCAACCTGTCAATAGCATCAAGGACTGCGTTAACGCAATGGTATGATGGTATGAAAGCACCAGCCTGGTCCAGGCAAAGTGCCGTACAATCAGAGAATGCACGTGGGCGAAGATACTGTCAGGTTGCTCAGCACTAGCCAGATATGAGAACAGAAATAGAGAATTGAGGAGCAATATGAATCCCGCAGTGGAATTCGCCCCGAGGACGTACGAGCATGCAATTTATCATTCTTCATTTTGGAAGAACATCGAACGAGTTGCAATGGATGATTGGAATATGTTTGGGACCGATCGTGTAATCAAACTGGAACGAAATTTATGTGCAATCGGTTAGAGTAGTCTTTGGGTAACTTTTCCCTTCTGACATAGAAGGTGCGTCAGACCAAGGGTGATAGTATAAAATCTAAGCAGCCTATACTAAGCCCAAGGTCGGTGTCGAGTGAAGTCGGCCAGGCCGGGATCAGTGGTTATTTTAATTAGTACATCAATCTAATACAAGTGAACATGACTAAGGCTCGACTGAAACGGTGAATCATGTGTTCAAAACGCATAACTAATGCGGTCACTTATAAACAAATGTTGAACTTGTAAACCACTGTTTCAAGCGGATCGTACTATCCGTACCTGATGAGTGCAAACAGCACAACACCGGTCGTGGGGTGTATGTGATGATGGTACTGTATTCAAATACCGATTTTGTGTTACATCTCGAGGTTGTTTACCAAGGAGAAATCACACATGGCACTGAGACATCTGTAAACAATCCCGGTCTGCGTGTAATGTAACTTAACCTTCATTACCGCTTATTTTATCACAACCAGCTACCTGTAAGGTCATCCCTCGGCAGACGGTTCTAAGGTGTCATTGGTTGTCGTATTGTCGTTTGACAACACAACCTCGTGTTCAGTTCACTGTGAAATCTTAATTGAATATTGTGCTATCCTTGTGCGGTGTGTTTTGGGTCGCATGTGCTCTCCATTCTACCAGCGTTATGTCTGTGTTCTGAATTCAACTGCTTTTGATTTGGGCAACGATGGTTCACAGTGTGACGCGAAACCTCTCTACACTATTCACTTCGGGGACCGTCTGACCGGTTCTTTTGGAGTTGGTGAATAGCGAGTCATGCGTTTGAGTGCTGGTGGGAGTTCAAGCTAGTACCATGGAAGCAACGCTAATCAAACGGTTACTGCTTATCGCTGCGGGATAAACTGTTTCATGTAGCACATGAAGCAAAGTATGATATCGTCATACACTTGCGATGTACACCCATCAACAAAAATACACGAAAAAACCAACTTTATCCACTGACCTTGAATGTCAAGGTCAACTTTTGACATCACACCAACTCCCACTTAGCCAGGAGTTCTTTCGTAAATGGGAACATTTTCACTGTTATGGCGTAACTGTTGATTGGTTTTGTTTGCATTCGTCATATCTCCATTTGTTGAGCCCAAGCATCTCGAAACTCTCACGAAAACGGTAGAGGCTGTTTTCTTCGCTACCATGTTTAATGGGTTTCAAAACGACTGATAAACTTGCCTTGGTTCAATCGTGCTATCTGATGACCGATCCACAAATGAGCTTTAATTCAACGAAATTTATCATAGTGGTCACATTACATGCACATATTATGATTCCGTAGATTAAGATTTCACTGAATCGATGATTGCTGTATCCACCTCATGAGGGCAAACTACCGAGGTTGGGAAGATGAACATTATAATACACATTGTTTCGTTCATTCATCTGAAAACTCAGGGGTGTAATACCGCTTTACTCTCGTTTATGCAATTTATTTTTCATTGCTCTATTTACTAAACCGTACATTTTCTTCGTCCATGCAGATTCCACTGTAAATTTACCGCTGCAAAATGGACTTTGTTTTACCTGAAGCTGTTTTACAGCAAACACCTGAGTGGTCTGCCACGAAATCCACGTTGATTCTCTATGAAACTCCAAAGCAAAATCCACAGAGGTATCGTTTTTTTGTTGAATTTTCGTGTTCGTTTCCTGCATCGTGGTATTGACATTTATCGTGGATGATGCATACGAATCTCAGTTAGAGACGTCACATTACCTCTGCCAGCGTTCAACTTTTTCATTTTTGCTTGGAAAGCAAAACGGCTAGTTGTAAGCGACTTAAAAATCGAAACTTCATCCTAATTGCGTATGAGTTGTTTTTGTTTTTGGCCTCCTTCGATCGATGTCGACCACGGATGTGCATCACAGTCGCATGAATGTTCACGTTCTACAGCTTTTGGAATGACTAAACAGTTCGATTCAGGTGGAACAATATTTCCCGCAGCGCTGGCAACGATAGTCAGAACTCGGTTGTAGAGCGTTAGTTACACGCCGACGGTGTGATCTGCGTTAAGCAGCCAAGAACTGTATCTGCTTTCTCCCCAGCTTGCAGACGACGCTTTACACAATGCCTCCAATGTGAGCGGTCAAGATCAAGTTCTTCCCAACCCGCGGGGTCAATGCCAAGAGCTTTCATATCTCTTTTGCAAAAGTCTTTGTACCGCAAGTGCGGTACCAACTCATCATAGAGTAGATCTTTCGGAATACGACTATTTTCCATTATGTAGACATGACCAAGCCACCGCAGGCGGCGCTGTCGCAATAGGGTGAACATGCTCTGTAGACCAGCTTTGGAAAGCACTTCAGCGTTAGTCACTCTGTCCATCCACGATATGTTCAAGATACGACGGATGCTTCGTAGATGGAAAGCATTCAGCTTCCGTTCGTGTCTTGCGTGGGTGGTCCAGGTTTCACTGCCATCTAGTAAAGCATTTAGTACGCACGCGCTGTATACCATCATCTTTTTCTTTACAGTCAGCTTGCGGTTACCCCAAGCACGAGAGTTCAATCGGGACAGAATGACAGCGGCTCTGCCAATCCGCTTATCGATCTCCATGTGTAGCGAGAGGTTATCCGCAATGGTTGAACCAAGATATGTTAAATGATGTACTTGTTCAAGCTGACAGTTTTCAACAGTGATGATTGGCGGCGTTATAGTCCATTGACCAAGGACTTTGGTCTTGCTGATGCTGATTGTTAGACCAAAGTCTTTGCATGGATACGTGGTAAGCAAAGTTAGGTTGTAAAAGAAATGTTTCGTTCAGTTTAAAATGTCGCAAGAAGAGAAGTACATGAGGTAGTTTTAAAAACTTGTAGCTCAGGTACCGGATTGTAGGTCATAGTTGTTGATTGTGGACGTTTCGTCATCAAACTAGATGACATCATTCGCGAAAGTTCTTTCGAAGCAACTTGTCCATGGGCATCATTCTGCTGCGTTGTGACCTCATCTTCTGTCAGTTTGTGTGAAACACTTTTTCAGGACTCAATCTATATCAGCCACTCAGCGTTCATTGTCGCACACGTTCTGTGTGACATTACAAACGCAGACCAAATGTCATTGATCCTGATCTAGTCACGCAGATGAGAAAGTGGATAAAACAGCGTGTTCACGCTCGCAGCTTCGTAAAGTCGAACTTTGGGTTGACCGCGGCACAAAGATGTTTGTGAAAGAGATATTAAAGCTCTTGGTATTGTCACTGTTGTTGTTGTTGTTGTGAGGAATTTGTACTTGAGCGCTCATTTAAAGGCACTATGTAAACCGTCATCTCCAAAACGGGGAGTAGCAGATTCTGCTATCGGCAGCTGACCATACATTACGCGGTCAGTGTGAAAACCCCGCCGATCGATCATTCAATTTAGTTTAATTTTAATGGTCTAAAAAGCATATAAAAACGGGATTTTTTGCTTACTGAGCAGTTCAGGAATCAAGTAAAAATCCATAGGGCAGAAACTGTTTTCAAAGTTCAAAGCTGTTATGGTGTAAAATATATAGGTTCTATATTTGGATTGGTTGACATGAAATTGTCCAAATTTTGATTTTAATATATCCAAGTTGGGTGAATGTGCAACATTACAGGGTATGGAGTTCCAGGTAAAACATACACGTACAGAATAAAAATACCTTCGACAGTTTCATCTCGAGTCGGGAACAAGTACTGGATAGTCATGACTCCGGGTGGTTCGGGGTGGTATCCGTGTCAATAGTTTATTTAGGGGATGGTTGGGGGTATGCAGTATATTGAACATAAGAATCAAATCACCTCTAAGACGGCGTTAGCGTGAGTCGAAGAGATTGAGACTTGCAATACGATCCTCGTATTGTTTGTGTTTCAAACCGCCTGCCTGAGAGCACAAGCCTGATCCAGGCAAAGTGCCGCACAGTCAGAGACTGCACGTGGGCGTACGAGCTTGGTGGTCCAATGATATATTCTCTGCAAGAGGCTGATGTCCTTCTGTAGCCAGGATTACCAAGCTTGAACCTCATACTTCATGGTTGGCCTCAAGTACGTATTAATTATTCGATGAACGGGTTGCGTCGTGAAACTTCCGAGCAGAAGTACCACTCGTGACGTCTTTTAATCGATAGCTGTGGCGTCAAGTGACGGCGTTATGTACTACCTATTGCTGTGAGCACTGTGGGAGAAATAATTCCTGTCGAATCGGGCTGGTTCGTCATTTTAAATGCTGCGGAGCATACTACAGGTCGACCTTGAAAGAGTTCATCCCATTGGCAGAAGGAATCGTGGTCATAGCCCGAATATAAAAAAGCGGAGAACGCTGTGGCAATTCACATTGTCCACTCTTGTGGTCAACGCATGGAATGCATTTCCGCAAGACGACGTTTCGTTGCAATCAAAAGTAAAGTTTAGGGCGTATTTGGACCCCTGTCAATTTGGTGGATAATGGTAAACCGTTCTGGTGGTCTCCTCCGAGACTCCCTGTTCTGGTGCATCAATCGTTCTGGAGAAGACAGAAGTCAGACACGGGAATTGAATAAGAAACCGTCATGTGTTCGTGATGTATATCCATGGTCGACATCAATCAAAGGGTCCAACAAGAACAAAGTAATCTTAATCTGATCTTCAGAGTGATTGATGCCTCTAACCATCAACCGACCATGCCAAAGGTTCATTTTTCTCAAAGTTGAAATCCTTCACGTCTTTTCTCGAGCCTCCTTCAATCTTTGGAAGTGTTCTTGTTCTTGTTGTATTTGTGTGTGTCTTTAAATTGCATTCTTCATTGTCCGTAGCAATTTGTTTAACTCTAGCTGAAAGATCACTAGTCCACCTGTTTGGTTTTCTTTTCTTTTTGGTTTTAACTTTCCGATTAACGCGTTTCTTCAACCCCGATCAATACATATCACGTGGTCTATAGAATGAGATCAATATTTCGAGCTTAATTACCTCGATTCCTTACTCGATGTCTTACGTAACCAACGTGTGTATTGCTGAATCGCTCGAATGCGGGCCACGTTTGCTGACGGTGGATTGCCATGGAAAGGAGCGGTAATTACAGCCACATATATAATTTCAAGTTGTTTTTTAAGATGAACAAACAGAAAAGACGCTGTATTAAATTGCTTGCGCCAGTATATTAGTAAACGCCGGGGTATCCCTTTGCAGCGCTTTGAGTTGTTTCAGGCTTGAGAGAGATGAGGAATGTTCACTCCTGACCGATTTTGACTTTTTCTTGAGGACCTCCGTCACTAAGAAAAGCACAATTCCTTTCGTACAACACAGTAGTTGTAATTGAACAATGTCGAAGTGATGCTGTTCACTGGCTTTTGATCGGTAAAAAATCTTTGAGCACCCTATGGAGTCGTTTGCTTTGACGCTGATTGTATGGCAGTTTAGCATTTGGTACATGCTACCGGTGTATTGCGGTCTCTGATGATGATAGAATAGAATTTCAGAGAAAGCACATCCGACGACAGTTCACAGTGGCGATCTAAACAACTTAGACTCCGTAACGAAATATATACGGGAAACGCCAGCGTGCCAAACGCGCTAAGGCAAGTGGAATTGCAGACAGTAAGTTGCGTTATGAGAAAGATCTTCACATTCTTATGGGCAGCATCAATGTGGATTACGCCTCAGCGTATGTTTAAGAATGCAATGTATGTTGTAAAAGTATATTTAACTTCAAAGTAATGTGTTGCTCACATCTCCCGCCATTGCACACCACTACCGGTTTCTGGCTGTTTGCCATCATCAGGTGGAGACAGTAAGATTAGGTTCAGTGAGCCTTGAAACAGTGGATAAGTGGTAAACAATGTTATACTTGAATGCTACTGTTGCATAGGGTTCGTACAACGAACCACGATGTTCAAACACAGCATCACAAAGTGATTCGTGGTCAAGCACTCAAGGCGCTTATGGATGATCTAAGTAATGTGTTGCTCACATCCCCCGCAGTTACACATCACTACTATTTAACTCCAACCATTTGATTTATTTTTAAATGACCTGAGCCACATTATCAAGTGACCTTGACCTCGTTCACTTGGATTTGATTGACTGAATCCATGGAGTGTTAGGCAAATGGACAAACTGATTCATTCCCTAGCTACGTGACTTGACGTTACCGGGCTTACTATAGATTTCTTTGGAATAAGGTTGATGGCATGATATGCGTGTGTATGAAAGCACAAGCATGATCCAGGCAAAGTGCCTCGCAGTCAAAGACTGCACGTGGGCGAAGATACTGTCAGGTTGCCCAGGCCTAGACAGATATGAGAAGAAAAGTACAAGTGGAAATAGTAGTGAAACTCCAGCGTGTTTCAGCTTGCAGCTCACTACCGGTGGCCAATCAATTTGATATGCGTGAGTGTTACTTCGTCATGTTCTCTGTTCGGACTATTACCTTTGATCCGATGAAGCTTCTCGATGGAAAGCGAGACACTGCCCCAAACCCCGCTAACCGATTGCATGCAAGTTTCTTTCTATGATTTGTAACAACAACTAACGTTTGTTCAGCAATGTAATGGAAAATGTTTGTGACCGATCGGGGAATCACAATCATGAAAAAATAAAGTTTGTAATGAATCTGTGAGAGTGGTTTATTGGTAACGTTTCGATTCTGACACAGAAGCTTCGTCAGACCAAGAGTGTCAGTACGAATAGAGATCAAGCTTAAATTGCATTCACCTGACCAATTATAAGCTTGTTAAGAGCTGCACAGTCCATGGTGGGTTCTGCGCTCGTTAAGAAGGACAGGCGCGTTCAATATCATCTGACGTACCACCACCCCTACGTGCCATATAATCCATCAATTGTTTTAGTCTTGGCAAGTGTGAATGACATCTGCTGACCGATTAGCTCGATCCGCTGCATATTCATAACGTTTTTTTTATTTTGAAGCCTGATTTCTGGAAAGTTTTTCTGGGAGAAAAATGAATGAATGTTGATAGAATGAAACTGAAATCCGTTTCAAACCTATGGGTCTAACCCATCTTCATATATTTGGGTACATGTGATAATTCAAACGGTTGATGGTGCCAAGCATGTCCAACAATGACTTACAAGTTCGTCTTGTTTAATATTCTTCCACTGATTCAAGACATGTGTGTGTGGTGGAAATACTTGCAAATGTGGATTTTTGTTGCGATCCCATGCGTGTAACCCCGTGTGTGTAATTATATCTGATTTAATAAATTAAATTGTGCCGACTACGTAGTTCTATTCTTCGATTCTTATACGGATGCTCAGTTCACGTTAGACCGAGTATGTAGTATCAACCATCCCTCGGTATGTGGTTTCCACCTTCCAAGTACAAAGTTCTGTTACAGGATATTGATCCAATCGAAACAGCGTTAAGCCTCAATACGGAGGAACTTAGGACTGTTTTAACTATGTTGGTAGTTGCGTTACTAGCAACGCTTGTTTAAATAAGGAGATCGCAGCTCGCGTTTCCATAGCTGCGGTAGCTTTTCGTAACTCAGGTCATATGTGGCATCAGACAGGTTTGTCTCTGTAAGGCAACAGTACGCGCGGTTCTACTGTACGGATGCGTAACCGGGACACTGATAAAAGAAAAAATAAGACGTCTACAAGTCTTCGACAATCGCTGTCTCCTCACCATCGTTAGAGTTACTTGGCACCATCGGACACGTAACGCAACTATCCGTAATAGAATATTTGGTGGCGACGTAGACATCGAAAAACAACTTAACATGCATAGATTTCGCTGGTTAGGCCACGTATTGCGAATGGGGAATCCTAACACTGTTTTGTTCGCCAATCCTAACTCGGAATGGCGTCGTTGTAAGGGGGGCAGACTAAATTAGCTTAAACAGATGAAGGCTTTGAGTGTTAAACTAGCTACGGTTGGTGCGATCCGTCTTCCGGGTTGGGGTGCAAAAGATGAAAATTCACAGTTGCTTTTCGTTGGCCTCCTTCGGTCGATGTCGACCATGGATGTACATCACAAACGCGTGAATGTTCAAGTTTTGCAGCTTTTTGAATGACTAAACAGTCCGATTTGGGAGGAACAATCTCTCCCGCAGCGCTTGCATCGATAGTCAGAACTCGGTTGTATTGCGTCAGTTGCACGTCGGCGGCGTGATCTGCGTTCAGCCGCCAAGAGCTGTATCTGCTCCTCTCGAGCATGCAGACGACGCTTTACACAGTGCCTCCAATGTGAGCGGTCAAGAGCAATTTACAATTGCCTTTTAGGCTTAGCGAAATGGTACGAAATCGTGTTCAGTGTCGGTCTTTTGTAGACATCTTCTTGGAGTGTTTGATTAATCTTTTCTCTTGTCAGGTGAAATGGTGAGGAAAGTTTGTTACGATGCGTGACAGTGCCAGCCGCAAGGAAACTGCCATACTGATTTTGTCATAATCGTACACAACACTTGCTTGAATCCATGTTCGATTCGAGGTGTACGCACCTCATCCCAGTGTGTATGTGCCTGATATTCTATAGGTTCAGTCGCTTTGAGGGCCTCACTCATCCCCATCGTTTTAGGATTTTGAAGATGTTATGGTTTTATGGCAGTTAAGCACTTGGTGCTTGTTTGCTGTTTAATGCTGTCAATGATGATGATGATAACGATTATGATGATAATGATGATGATGATAATGAAGATAATGATGATGATGTGTAGGGTGTGCAGGAGGATGTTGATGATGATGATGAAACTGGTAGTGTCACACTTATCTAACGGTGGTCAAACCTTGTTTGAACCTTGTTTGACAGTTGAGTTTTATAAAAAAAATATATGGTGGATTAAAATACAATACAACTCATGAAATCATTCTAGTGCACGAGGTACTTCGAAACTATCCACTCGAAAACCTTCGCTTTTAGTATTTTTTATGACATATCTCGACGAAAAAAGACTGCATTGTTCCGCACTAATACTCGTAATGATTAATTCCACAAAACGTTGTGTATTTAATCAGCAAGCTTACTAATGACTAGGTTGTCAGTGACAACCTTACATCCCTTTCTATGTCGTGTGATTTGGCAGGTTCTATTTCCTGCAACGCTCTTGAAAAATTGTTCGAACTTGAACCCGGTACCACCATCGTGGATGCCTGCACTCGATCGATTACTAGCGACTATATTGATCTGCGATAAATTGTTGTTTTTAAAAAATCATCACTAGACAGATTGGGCTATCGGAACTGATGCGGCAGTCCTAGTTTGTGTAGTTTACACCTTGGCTGAATACAAGTTTCGTTTCCAATGCACTTCCTGGCATATTTCACTCTCAGGGATCATAATCAATCTTTACTTGCTACGCCAATTTAAATGCTGTCCACTACTCGAATACGACGTGCGATTTTTCCTTTCATATTCATTGAGACGATGGCTTTTCAATTTAGATTTTAGTAATTTCATCGACTTGCACTCTACCCCAGTCTAGCCAACATTGTAGCGGTGTCTTTTGATGTTAGGATCGCTGAATGAAAGTTCAGTTCCAAACTGCAGTCCGTCATCCGCAAATGAGCAACTTAGCATGTCGGTTGTTAACCTCCTTCGTTCGGTATCGGCCATGGATGTACAACTCGGGCCCATGATACGCTTCATTACTCCCCACGTGAGCATGTAATTCGATTTAGGAGTGCAAATATCACCAAAAATATTCGTGACATTGTTTGCGCGATTTGAGTATATTCTCCGCTCAGCAACCCAATCCATTACCCCTTTTCCCAACTTAAAGTCGAAGCTTTAATACCGGGCTCTAAATTAGAGGTCAAGGGACTGATGCAGAAAAAAGAATTGTGCCGGGGAGGAGCAGATACAGTTCTTGGTTGCTAAACGCAGATCACGCCGCAGGCGTGAAACTGATGCAATACAACCGAGTTCTGACTATCGTTCCAGCGCTGGGGGAGAGATTGTTTCTTCCGAATCGGACTGTTTAGTCATTCGAAAAGCTGTAGAACATCAAAATTCATGCGTTTGTGATGTACATCCATGGTCGACATCGACAGAAGGAGGCCAACAGCAACAATACCAATTCTCGTTAGTGTTACTAAGCCAATGAATCATTCCATTTTCATCACACTCCTAATGCGATCTTCACTTAACAGTTTCTTCTCTACCATGACGGCGCTGTTGGTCAATGTGGCAAACGAGTCGGCCAGTCGTGATTTGCGGACAGTTTTCCTTCGGAATTCCGCTGTTCCCAACGAAGACTTGAAACACTTGCATGGAACAATACCTTTGGACAAATCCACTTGGGATAATATCCATTTTATGTAAGTTCCGGAAACTTTTTACGTGCTTTGTAACTCCGTTCGCTTTCAACCCAGCATAGTTATACTGTAAGATGTTGGGAGCTATCTACGCTCACGCACTTTTAATAATGTCCGGTAAATGCGTTCATTATTCAAAGAAATTTGAGTGCAATTGGTTAGAGCAGTTTTTGAGTAACGTTTCACTTCTGACACAGAAGCTTCATCAGACCAAGTGTGATAGTCAGGACAGGGAACATGATTAAGTAGTAGTCACCCCACCACCACTTATTTGAACTTACCGCTAAACAGCCTATAGAACTCCTACTGTGTATCATGTCTCGTGGGAATGACCAGGATCAGTGGTCGATTTTTCTCACAGTGTGTATCTACGTCAACCCGATACAAGTGAACGCGCTCAAGGTCAGTTGACGCAACAGCCCACATGCGTAAAAGTACATAACAAAAATTTAATTAACTAGTAGCTTCAAGGTGAATAAAAACTATTTACCGTCGCATCAGTGCCGAGCGCCAGATTGTGGAGATTTCTGCCCCATCCACCTTATTGACCGCCAGTCGACCTGCCTTGGCGATTTCGACCACCTCCGCATATAGGCGTTCGCTATACGGTTTAATACCGCGCCTCAATATTGCCACATTGTCTAGATCGACGATGTGGCCCGCCACGGCGGAGTCACGAATAAGGGATTTATATTTCCTCGCATCACGGGGCTGTCTCCGGACACGCTTTCGGTGTTCTTCGATTCTAGTGTGAATTTCTCGGGAAGTCTGCCCTATGTAAACACCCGAACAATCCTTACAGTTGATTGTGTAGAAGCTGTTCATAACGCTAGATAAAGGTGTCTTATCCTTCAGGTGCATCAGAACCAAACGGATAGTTTTCCCTTTTAAGTTAGGCGGTAAGGTCAAGGTCAGTGATGGGGGGTTGACTACTACTTAATCATGTTCCCTGTCCTGATTATCATCCTTGGTTTGACGAAGCTTCTGTGTCAGAAGTGAGACGTTACCCAAAACCTGCTCTAACCGATTGCACTCAAATTTATTTGCATTATGAATACACGATCGGTCCCAAACATATTCCAATCGATTGCGTTTATTATTATTTAATTGTTTACGAATTGGGACACATCTAACGATCAGCTTCATGATTGGCCAAGCTGAACGAACCGATGAGCTGTCACACACCCTCTCCCCTTGACCGAAAACTGAATCCTTACGCTTGTCTAGATCATGTTCTACTCTGGGCCACAGTACACCAACAGTGGCCATATAAAACTGGATGCTGTTCTGAAAACTGCACCATAATCTCCCCACATATTCTCGCCATGATTCAAACTAACGCGATCTGACAGCAGTCCATTAACTGTGAGCATTTCCCATGCACTATCATGACCAACACTGCTTAAATGGAATACGCATTTCGAGGACTACATTTCTTATTCGATATTTCACTACAAGCCGTTTGTCAAATGCTTGCAAGATCTTGACAATGAATCGTACTATTGGTAAACCTTATCGCATACGATATTGCTGAATCTGGTTGAATTGTTGTTGCTCTTGGTAACGGGAATAAGCACTGAGAACTTGTCCTTCCTGCGCAGTCTTTGACTGTTCAGCACGTTGTCTGTATCGGGCCTATGATTTCATACTTCCTTTCTCGAGGCATTAGTTCGGTCTGGACATTTTGATTGAATTAGCCTCAGCTGTTTTAAAGATGCACTTTGGAAGTTTTTGTGACCTGGTATGTAGAACTCCGCCAAGGACGGTCCCAAGCCCGTCTGAGAAAGGAGGAGGGTTGGGCTTAGGGCTAGCAACCCTATCCCGTAAAACCTACATTACTACGGAAACGATGACAACAGATCCGTGGTTCGGTCATGTCTTGCAAGATGGATCCCAGTTCGCATACGAAGGTAGCCATGCACTGGCATCCGCAAGGGAAACGAAAAAGGGGAC
Organism: Atriophallophorus winterbourni; assembly: GCA_013407085.1. NCBI lineage: Eukaryota > Metazoa > Platyhelminthes > Trematoda > Plagiorchiida > Microphallidae > Atriophallophorus > Atriophallophorus winterbourni. The sequence goes on along the minus strand of JACCGJ010002732.1, from coordinate 13,188 downwards.
GGCCCAAGGAAACTTGGCGCAGAACGTTGGAACGCGAACTACATGCACAAGGATTCACGGTGCAGACGGCAACGGAAGCAGCGACAGACCGGAACCACTGGCGTGAAAGTGTCTTCGCCTCATGTATGCCACATGGCACGGAAGAGACTGACTGAGCGACTGGACTATATGCTTTTTCGGGCCAATTAAAATTGAATTGAATGAATTGTACCGTTACTGGTACTTTCTGTCATCAGGTGGCGGTTTCTTGTGGATGGTAAGATTTGATCAAGTGAACCTTTGCCGGACCTAGACAAGTTTGCATCATCTGTATTTTCAATGTTTTTAATTGTACAAAAGTATGCGTTGCGTTTGTGGCTTCGAAGTTACATGAAACATTTTCCGGTTTTAGAGCCAATAGAATCTGACATTCAGGGCTACTGCTAAGATCTGACGCTTTATGCAACTCCCAATGCTTCGAAAATGGAGGTCATATGTTTGAAATTAAATGACAGCAGCATTATATAACCTCTCAATGTACAGTTGAAGGTTTGGGGCGCCGTTGAATCTGACATAGCTTAAAAGTCTCGATTCACAACACGGTACTTTTTGCAATATTTCTACCCAAAATCCACAGAGCATGGAGTATTGCTGTGAGGTAGTTATATTGCTCGTCCCTCGGCTGCAAAATGACGCTTTAAACAGTGCTCAAAGTGAGCGTCACGAGCAAGTTACTACCGGTAATAGTAGGGTCAATTCCAAGTGCTTCCTCGAATCCATGTATACGGTCTTTGTACCACAATGCGGCGAATTCCCAAGGTCAACCCCCCCCATGAATAGCATTATTGATACAGCACCATCAATTCTGTACAAATGCTCCAGCCAACCTTAAATGGCGCTGTGGTCGTAGGGTAAAAGTGCTCAGTATACTAGCTTCGAAAGCACTGACGGTTGTACTTCGACAAGCCACGATATTTTCACCAGGCGATGGATGCTCTTAAACAGAAATGCTTAGAATGGGCTGCATTTTCTCTAGGAATAGTCAATAGGTTCTGCGTTGCTCAACGGGCTTCGGATACTGATGAGCGAGTGTTGCGAAGAATGAACACTTTCTTTACTTCTTACTTTGTTGTTGTTGTGGTGTTGTGGCTCCGTCGGTCGATGTCACGAGCCAATGGATGTACATTAAATCGCATGAATTTCATTTTGCCAACCTTTTGCATGAACTCAACAGTCCCGATTCGGGAGGACCAATCTCTCTTCTTACTTTACTTCCTTTTTAAAGGAAGGCAAATGTTCCAATCGGTCCGATTGAATTTCATTCAGCACAGAATCCATGCTTTACTGAAGGCGTTAGCTGCGGCCATCACTACCGGAGGCACCCATTCAGAACTCAGAAAGTTTTATGGTATCAAAAGCAGTAAGCGTAACAATAACCATAGGATGACGAGGTATATGGAGAAAACATATAAAATCTCTCAAAAATCAATAGGGACAGTCACATCCAGTTTAGAAGCGAAAACCGAAACAGATTCCGAGCGTGTGATTTCTTCAGGCGAAATGTTCCAAGTAAAACAAATTTTTACCGAGAAAAAATTCGATGAATATCCAATCGAGAATGCGGACTCGTTAAAGCCTTTGAATGTTTTCGTGCTCGAGTAAGGCCATTGGACTTTAGCAAGTGTTTAAGGGGATGGTTCTCAGTATGCCAGATTTTGAATGCCAACAGGAGTTCACTCCGTATGCGTCGTTGGGTAAAATCGTGTAGACTTAGCTTTAATATTCGCTATTTGAAAGGCAAATTTCTGTAAACGGAGACTAACCTTGTCGCACGATGATAAATCCTGTCAAGTAGTTCGACATCATTCCCCAACCATGTTGCCCAGGCTCGGATGGAATATTCCATAACAGGACATACATACGGATTAATTAACCGGGGTAAGGTTTCAGATGTAAAAATCCTGAATATTCTTTTTTGAAGACTAACGATACTGAATGATTTATTGTACACTGTCCGGCAATGATGCCCAGGCTTAAGGTTAAACGGCACCCATATACCGAGATCCTTTTCTGCAGTGGTCCGGACGAGATCTTGCGTGCCAAGCTGATACGTGTGGTGCAGAGATTTTCCAAGCCGCAGCATTTTACATTTCGCAGGGTTAAATGGTAACTCATTTGACGGCGACCAACGAAATAAGGTGCACAGATCCCGTTGTAATGCCATACAGTCATTAACAGACCTGACGCGTTTCCATATTTTAATATCATCGGCAAACAGTATCAAGTTACATCCAATATCCTCTACTAAATCGTTCATGGGGTTAGAGAACACGAAATTCGACGTCTGTCAGTGTTTCCAACATTTCCGATAGGCTAAGTTGTACACGCAATGCAAAATGCTTTTCTAGTTATGAAAGGTTGAACCGTACCGTGAAAGCACAGCATTCAAATTCAGCTAAACCCGGAGATATAGATTAATTCTTTCTGTTCTGATAACCACGTCTGTCTTGAATCGTGTGGATACACATTTCAGTAACTTCTTAACACCAATTTTTTCAAATCGCACCTCGTTGGGTATCAACTATAGTAATGTGTTGCTCAAATCCCTCGCACTTACACTCCACTATCGTTTTCTGGCTGTTTGCCATCATCAGGTGGAGACAGTAAGATTAGGTTCAGTGAGCCTTGAAACAGTGAATAAGTGGTAAACAAAGTTATACTTGATGCCACTGTTACATAGGGTTACTTACAAGCAAACCACGATGTTCGAACACACCAATCACATAGTGATTCGTGGTCAAGCCACTTAAGCGCTATATAGATGACCAAAGTAATGTGTTGCTCACATCCCCCGCACTTACACACCACTACCGGTTTCTGGCTGTTTGCCATCATCAGGTGGAGACAGTAAGATTAAGTTCAGTAAGCATTAAAACAGTGGATAAGTGGTTAACAAAGTTATACTTGCATGCCACTGTTACATAGGGTTCGTACAACGAACCACGATGTTGAAACACAGAACTGCAAAGTGATTCTTAGTCAAGCACTCGAGGCGATTATGAATATCAACTATAGTAATTTTTTCGTAAGACGAGCTGAAGACCGATGGGCCTTTACACGCTTTTAAGAAGAATACCAATCGCTCCACTAAACCTCTAAATATGACATAGACAACCTCTTACCATAACATTGCGAACACATCGTCACAAGCTGTCTATTCTCAACAACATTTCTAATCCCACCCGTTCACAAACACGAGAGGCACGGATCCACTAAAAAGAAACGTAAAAGCAAAGTGAACAGTATTTTGTCGATTGTCACAATTTCACTCCCCTAATATATATAACCCTTACCGTTCAATTACCACTATACGAAGGTTTCTTTTTGTGGCTCAGTCGCTAACCTCATAATAACCGTGGTTGGATTTCACAAATCCCCTTTCATCGGTGAACTCGGCTATCTTATCTCAAAATGTTCATATGCATGCATTTCCGTCATTTCTATCTTATCTCGTTGTCGGTCCCTCCCACGAAAGTGTTTTGTTCACTGACCAAGTTCCAATTCATTGACGTAGAAAATGTCACGACTCACGGCTGACCTTGAACTCGTATCATGTGCGGTGCTGACCTTGACACGACACATTGTAAACAGAATAGCGTAGGCGGATTTGAAACATTTTCTAGGGGTCACGCCGATCGATCGTAAACGGGCCCATGCTCACTAATGGTGCACACTTTGAGCTCTGTGTTTATTCGTCTCAACAAAGCAGAATGGGTTAAATGATATGGTCGCCACAATGGGTGCACATATTTAAGCATATTTTGATATATGAACCTACCGGAAGCGAACTTAAGACAGTTAAATCACTGAATTATGAATAAGAAAGTATCCGTGGATGGTGGATAGGGAATAGATAGAAAAATCGGACAGCAAGGCTACAAAATGATGTCACGGTATTGGCGATATTATAATATGGCGTTGACGAATATGTCCATTTTCGCGAGCAAAACACATAATCAGACCAAAGGGTATCTTTTACTGTATATGTCACTCGCGTAGAAAAAGTGAAACATGAACAATGAATGTGATCAGTATAAAGCGTTAAACGGAAATGTTAGCCAAGGTAGTAAGAGATCACGAACTAATCGTTCAGAAGCGGAACATTTCGATCTAATCCCATGTGGTCGACACGGTTCCCCAAGACTTGCCACAAACACCTAGCTGGGGCAGTTGGGGGACGGCTGAGTCAATAGCCATCAACATATTTGAACCGAAGCTGTGTTTAGAAATGAATTGTTCGTGATCTGTTATAACCTTGGTCAACGTCGAGATCGACAGAAACAGTTGGAGGCTTGATATTGATCACATTCTTGGTTCGTGTGCGTGTATTGTAGAACTTTATGTCTGGCGACCCTGCCAAAAAGATAACCTTTGCCTGGCGATCCTTAATCAAAATCTCATAAGAGATTTGAGCAGGTAAAATCGCCACCGGAAGGGAATAAAAATGGCCAATGATCGCTATAAGCGCACCCTTATTCTCGCAAATACCATAGAAACTGCCACTGGTTCAGATACAAAGTGTAAATCCCACCACGACAGACAACAATGGAGATTTATTAGTTATGCTATCGGAACCAGGAGTGCAGCAGTTATCGATAATTTCCGAATCACGAAGTCACTGAATTACGAAGTTAATGGTTCTGAATCCCCTAAACTGACACATTCGATCACCACTATGGTGGACACCGTTCTTAACAATTGGAACCAGTATCGATGCAAACGTCTAAGTGAGATCAAAATTATCACTAAACACCTGAAAACCGACGCTATCGTGGAAGTCGCCGAAACTCTTTTTTTATTGAGCTTAGCGATGCCGGGAATCCTGATTCAAAAATGAATGTCGACCGACTCTATCGGAGTTGGCGATGTAATATACCAATTGACATGAGATCCACCATCTATGACACGTAATCTGATGGATAATATTGAACGAAATCCAAAGCTACTGTTCCAGATTGTGAACAGAAAGGCCCAGGGTAAATCCGGGCGTTTCCGCTTTACTTGGAACGACTACGATTGGAACTATATCCACTGTTCTCGAAACCGTTAACGAACTCGCTCAATTTTACTCTAGAGTGTTCTACCCTAGCGAGCGCTTATGTTAAGTTATGCCTGCATTCAGATCACAAATTAACACAATACACGAAATTGCTGTGAAACCCGAGAGTGTCCTGGTCAGGCTACTCGGGTTAAATACAAAAAAATCGCTGGCGCTGATGAAATAACACCGTTCCTCCTAAAACAATGCACCCATGCTCTATTCTCACCGCTCTCTGATCATTTCAACATGTTATTGAGTTGTAGCAAGGTTCCTACTGACAGGAAAAGTGGATTAATCATTCCGATATACAAAGAAAGGAACCTGTCCGATGTGTCTAACTACAGACCAGTCACGTTGTTGCCAGTGGTATCTAAACTTCTAGAACGATTTGTAGCGGACGAACTTATCAAGCATTTGAAACAAAATAAGCTGATTTCCATCGCACAGCACGGGTTCAGGACAAGACACTCCTGTCTCACCAATCTTCTTATAATTCTTGATAGTTGGACTCAAGCGGTGGACGATGGAAACCCTATCCATGCTTTTTACTCGGATATGTTTAAAGCTTGTGACCGTGTTGACCACAGCATACTGCTACAGAAATTGGAGCAGCTCGTAATGGGCAGCAGATTATTGGCATGGATTCAGGATAACTTGGCTGGTAGAGTCATCAGGGTTAGAGTTGATGTGACACTATCCAGCCCAGTAGAAGTTACAAGTGGCGTACCTCAAGGCTCTGTCTTGGGGCCAATACTCGTCCTGGTGTATGCGAACGATATACGTGAAATCGTACGCAGCAAAATTATTTTATTTGCGGATGACATCAAAATCTGGACTATCGGACGCGCCATAAAAGATTGCCAAATTCACAAAAAGATATCGAAGCACTTCATACGCGGTCCTCATGAAACTGCCTACCATTCAACATCCAAATATGTACAATGTTGAACGTCGGCTAATCTTTAGAATTCGCGCACTCTCTGGGATCTCAGAAACTTGCATGGGTTATGGAAAAGAAAGATCTGGGTGTGTGGATTAGCAGTAACTTGAAGTCTTCACGGCAGTGTTCTGTTGTATACAAAAAGTCATGCCAAAGCTTAGCACTGCTCAGAAGGATCTTCGGCAGTTTCACAAAGCAGATACTCCCACGGATAATTAACACTTATATGAGACCAACAATGGAGTATCCTGTTCAAGCATGGTCCCCATGGTTACAAAAGAACATGGCCTTGCTGCAACGTGTATATCACCGCTCTACAAAACTGGTGACCGGGATATATAACAGGCCATACGATAAGCGGATTGTAAATCGGATCCTGTTTGATTTTTCGTACCGTCGTGTCAGTGGTGACTTGATCCTGCTGTTCAACATTCCGCATCCAGTGGATCACCACTTGCACACCTGTTTTATTGGCAAGAAGCACGTGGTAGCAGATCTCATGCCTACAGATTGATTATTCCATACTCTAGATCATATTTTCGAAGGTTCTTCTATGCTGTCCGAGTTTGTTTCATATGGAACTATCTGCCCCCACATATCATTAGCGCATCAAGCCTGAACTTGTTCAAGCCTGAACTTGACAATTATTTGTTGACGAAAACTTACCTCGCACCTGAATACACAAGCTGACTTTCCATGTTGCTAAAACATTCCCTATATTTTTAATTTCTGGTTACTGTAAAGTATTTACTTTTTGTACCATTAAAACTTTGAATTACATTGTAATACCCTGAATAGTAAAGCCAGCCGCTATTCAAGCTGGAATGTTGTGTGTGCGACACGTATTCGCCAGCTCCAATTTGAAATCGATATCTGAAAGCATGGGAAGCAATTTGCAGGATCACGTGTGTGTGTGAGCAGTACAAATATTCCTTGCGGAAGGACCCCAGTGTTCGCTGAGAGCAGGGCAAACTACAAAACCATCCAGATACCAAATAATCCTTTCTGTGCCTGTTTCCTCACTGTTATTGCTAAGGCCACGGAACGTATAGTCTCGAAAAGAATGGTTGCACACATTGAATCTCATAATTTGTTTTCGCCAGCACAGCATGGATATCGATCTCACCGATCCTGTCTCGCAAATCTTCTCATAGCATTAGACGATTGGACGAAGGAGTTGGATAGAAGTTCTTGCATCCACGTCTGTTACCTAGACATTTCGAAAGCTTTTGACAGAGTCAATCATCATCTGCTTCTTCAAAAACGGATGCGTTCAGGAATATGTGAACCACTTCTCTCATGGTTGTGTGACTATTTGTCAGATCGAGACGCCAGAGTTAAAGTTAACGGAGTGCTATCCCAAACGTTCAAAACCACCAGTGGAGTCCCACAAGGATCTGTGCTAGGCCCGCTCCTCTTTCTGTTGTACATAAACGATTTACCCCCCCCATATCGTCCAAAATGGTCCTGTTCGCGGATGATATATAAATTTGGACGCCAATTAGTTCTGCAGAGGATTGTGAGAAACTACAAATGGAATGGACAGCGTGTCGAATTGGGCGACCATGAATGACATGTCATTCAACATACAGAAATGTAAGATGCTCCATCTTGTCAAGAATGTTCCTTGGACATACCGACTGGGAACCGAAAACCTAGCATGGAGCTCGTTAGAAAAAAGATATTAGAGTGTGGATTAGCGGAAACCTGAAGAGCACAATGAACTGCCACAACATATATCAACGAGCCAACAGATTGTTAGATATCCATCGAAGAATATTTAGAAGATTCTCTCTGGTAACGTTACCAAGGATAATGAACGTCCACCTTCGCCCTACGATGGAGTATGCGGTAGAGATCTAGGCTCCTTGGATGCGAAAAGATATTGCACTCTTCGATAAAGTCTATCATTGAGCAACAAAGTTACTGATGGGTCTTCGCAATGTTCCGTACACCGAAAGATTGCGACGTCTTGGTCAAAGCGACTTTACCCAAAGGAGGATACGCCGCGAAATTATTTTGACCTATAGAATTGTGGCTACTAAAGGACATCCACAAAAACACTTACTTGATTTGTGCGACAAGTTCCCGTGGTCATTGTCGGCGCCGTTTTTTCCCTACCCCAACATGTGGTGAACTCTCCTTGCCTGGCGATTTTTAAAGCGAAATTGGACTTGCACTTGCAATCGAACATCATTCTTGAGTCTTACGTTTGATATTCTCTATTGCTTTTATACTATTGTATTTTTCATGTTTTTATTCATACCGTAATCCTGTGGTGTTGTAAAGTATTAACTTGTTAACCATAAGTCCTTGAATCATGCAACATATAATCTTGGTCATTTATCAGTGTCTTCAGAGCTTGACCGGGAATCATACGGTGATACTTCATTTGGGCATCGTGATTCGTTGTTTCCAGCGGCTTCAAAGTCTAACTTTATTAACTACACAATCAATTGCATGATTGTAACTGATTGGTGTGGCTAACACTGAGAGGGGTTTCGTGACCTTAGCGATAAAGCCGGAAGGCGTAGGGCACAATCTCAAGTGGGACATTAAGTTAATATCACATGACGATGCTTGACCTGTGATGACACGTTTCCCACATTAGGGTCAAGAGCATGCGTAGACGAACGGATGTTACACTTCAACACGTTTGCCGTGAAGGCTGTTCAAAGATTGACTGACATTACGGGGCTTGACAGGCGTTAAACGGAAATGATTGTGTAACACTAACGCTAGAAAATCCGCGAAGCATCCCAGGTCACGCATGATTGTCAACATTCAATGTTGACATGCACTGAGACAAAATCACATGGGGCAAGCTGAATCAAGTGTCAAGATGTGGAAAGTATGTTCGCAGAATAATTCAAACAAAATAAGAAGGCATAATGATTTTGAGACCGAATATTAAATTGTATTAAAATGATTGTAGAAATGTTAAAGGGTGCTTGAACTTTTGATGTCGGGACGAAATGGAGTCCGGAATCACTCCAACTCGGATGTTAAACTATTCAAAATACAAGATTTATGATAAAAAGCAAATAGCTGAATAATACCGTTAGAATCAAGATTTATGGTTGAAAGAGTAATTAATTTTACAATAACCAAGGCGTCAAAATAAAGGTACAAATGTCATATAGTCGTCAAGTTTTGATTTGAATATAGCGAAACTTTTTGAGTTTACCTAATCGGCAGGTAGGGAATTCCAAACCAACCAACACGCACCGAATAAATATTATCTGCAGCAGTTCCGCTTGGAGTGTGGTATTTCCAACTTGCAACCATGACCACGGATGTTGTTGGAAGTTCGAAGGTGGAATAATTTATCCCGGGGTAGAAAACTTTATTAAGAACAGATCGCCTTGCATTCTCTTTTGCGTAAGCGTCCTTGGGTCTGAGTCGCTCGACGTTTCCCCTGAATGTGACGTTTTTACATACTATCTCAACTTTTGCTTTGCTATATGTTGTCCACAGGAAACTATTTTTGTTCGACCTGATTGTTTTTCCTCCAATAAATTGAATCTGAAGGAAAAGGCTTTCAAAAATCTTGATCGTCACGCTGTCTCCCAGCTGTCTTCACCAATCAAGCGTGAGATTCAACGCATGCGAGATATATATGTAAAATCAATTTTGAGAACGAATAACAGTCGTCAATTTTGGAGTGCGCTCAAAGGTTTGTGTGGCAAAGACAGGAAGTTACTTCCCTTTATCCATGATATTAATTCATTCAATGAATCTTTTTTTATTTTCTCCTGATGGAACCCAAGAAATCACTGATTTTGTTTTACCCCCATCCTCTTTCTCAACTCCAAGTTTTACAAGCTCAGTGGAAGTTATGCAGTCACTTTTCGCTGTATCCCGCTCAAAGGCTGCAGGCCCCGATAATCTTTCGTCTCTTTTGCTGAAAGAATGCGCACGTGAACTTTCTTCGCCGACCTCATCTATGTTCAACAGATGCATTGAGAAAAGTAATTTTCCTGACTGTTGAAAGCCTGTACGTATTACACCAATCCCCAAAAATGATCCTGGGAAGTACCGCCCCATTTTGGCTACTCAATGTACTGGAAAGTATAGTGCTACAACGAATTGTTTCGAGTTGCCAGGTAGAAGATTCGCAACAGTTCGCATACCGCAAAAATCGTTCGACAGTAGACGCACTCGCGTTGCTAACTGACCATGTATCCCGGTCATTGGATTCGAAATCAAAAGTGGTGCAGGTTTGTTTTCTTGATTTCACCAACGCTTTCAACAGTGTTATCAGAAGTTCTTTGCTAAAAAACTTCATGATTGTGGTGTACCCCTGAACCTAGTTCACTGGATAGCGTCCTATTTTAAGGACCGCGTGCAGTATACTGCCGTAAATGGTAAAGTCTACAATTCTGTAGCGATTTCTCGCGGTGTTCTACAAGGCGCAATACTTTCCCCCTTCTTATTTTCTATATACATTTCTGATCTTCTTTGCTTTCATTCCACTATTATTCTAAAATATGCTGATGACGTTGCTGTTGTTTTTGACCACCATATACGTGCCGACTCTCCTACATCTGAATTTATTATCAATAACATTGGCCAGCGGCCATCCTCACTCGGCTTATCGTTAAATCCTCAAAAATGCAAAGAGGTAATATTTTCAAACTTGGCTGGTCAGCGTCGTCGAACTCTGCTTCAAGGAATTCCCACGATTTCCTTCCATGGCTCGAACTTAGACAGAAGCGCATGTTTCAAGTATCTTGGCGTCATTTTATCACAGAGTCTCAAATGGACGGATCATGTGACTGCACTGTACTTGAAGGTTAGAAGGTTATCATTTTACGCTTTACGTCTGCGTTCTTCAGCTTTCCTCCTGATGTAGTTAGAAGTTTTGTTTTTTCTTGCATTGTTCCCACTTTAATCTACGCATCCCCTATAATTTTTCCTGGTCTTTTTGAAAAGGATTTTTTGATGTTCAGAAGAGGAATCAAATTAATTTCAAGATTGAGCTCTTTCTCTACCGAGTTAATTCGTGATATAATCGTCGAACGCCACTTTCGTGAATGTGACAGATTGGTCAGAGTCATATCGTCTGATAATGCACCCAATGCATGAGGTCCTTATGGCTTGCAGATCGTTCCCAGCTACGCGTAGTAAACATATCGTCTTTTATTCCTTACCTGGCTCAATATTTGATTGATCATGCAAAAGTTATTCTCGATTTGAGGAAGAAGCTGACAGTATAATAACAGAAGTGGGATCATCCTTATTTGACATGTCTTTTTAAAAAAAATGTACATTTTATTTCGTGTGGTCGAATTAATAGTATCGATGACAATTCGTGTACTCGAATAAAGCCATTTTCTTCTTCTTTCTTCTTCTGTATGGTGTATTTTCTAAACCATTGACAAGCTTAGAAGCTCAATGATATAAATGGTCCAGACGTAAAATATCTTACTAGATCCGTGGTGTCCAGACCTGGGCAGCATAGTCTAGAACCGGGCGTACATAAATTTTTATCACGAGATAAACACAACCCGGGGAAAACGTACAAATATCCGCTGTTACGTGTAAAGTAGCATATCGGTGCGTGTGTACACAGCTTCGCGTTGTAGACGATTTGTCAAAGTACGACAAATCCAGACAGCTAGGTCAATTCTTCCACTGTGTACTGAAGGATTTGGTCTTCGAGCTTGTATGGACTGGAAAATCCAGGATCACGACCGATCTGCATTTTGTGAGAATTTTGCAAGTTCAAAGGCAGGTTTTTTTCTGACAACCAGGCGTGTAATGAGATGAGATATACGTATAAAATTCAAATAAATCGTACTTACATATTTCGATCTATGTGGTTCAAAGGAAAAGTAAAAATAATTTCAAGTAGGAGCAAGGGTCAGTACAATTATAGTCGTAAATTTTTTTGGAAATTTGGATTTAAGCGTGTTCGTATAACAGATGCATTGAATGGTTTTCTGAAATTAGGGACACCAAAGTAATTTTGGTTAAAATATTCGATTGATTTATCTCTTTGATATCACATTGCATATTCATATATCTTATTTTATGAGCCTTTGTATAAAATTCCTATTTTTTTTTTTAATTAGTCTAAAGCTAAATTTCGGAAGTTTCGAACTAACGCATACATATACCCAAAGCATTGAAAGTATCAGGTCATATACAATTTTGGCCTTCGAATAGAACATCACGAACATGAAATAGTAGAGCGCTAGTTAGGTAAGCTACCAAACGTGAACCAATCCTGCGTGACAAAATCCTATGCGGAAAAGAAATGAATTGTTTTCAACTACTCATTAGTAGCATATACTTATCAATATGATCACCTAAGTGATGCTCGATCGATGAATTATGAACAAATAAAACACAAGGCCCAACCAAGTAGTTCGTTAACAACCGGTTTCAGAAGTGCCTCTACGTTCTTTATTATATTACAGGTGCGTTATCGTGTACAATGAGTATTTTTTAGTATAATACCGGAACAATTTTCTTAAAAGAAGAAGAAAGACTATTCTTATACACAAATATTTTCTTTTCAATTAATTAATTTCGCCACAAGCAAGAAAACTGAAATGTCTAAAAATCATACAGCCTGATCCAGCAAGTGTCGCAAAATAAATTTTGCCACGTTGTTTTTATTTGTATTTCCATTTTTTTCTTCTTATGAAAAGCAAATTAAATTAAAGTTAGTTTATTACTATCAAAAACTATGAGTTAAAAGTTTTGAGAGGAATCGATATATAGAAAGATAGATTTTATAAACAATTTTATATTTCGAATCCAATGTTTAGTAATGCTTTTGCAAACAAGCACGTTGCTCACTTATCTGGGACATACACACCACCACCAATTTATGGATGGATGGATCACATTTTTATTCATACTGTAGTGTAGTGGTATTCATTTTTAACCATAAATCCTTGAAGACAGTGAGCACTGAAACAGCGGTGAACTGATTAACCATGTTGAATATGTGAGCAACACAAGACCATCGTCATTTAAAGCGCATTGCGCTTGACTCAAAATCAATCAGTGATTATGTATTTGAACGCCGTGATGATTTGGCCTCTATGTCTACATTTGTTTACTATTTCTCTACTGTTTCAAGACTTACTGAATGTAATCTAACTGCTTCTAACTGAAGACAACGAACCAGTGTACGGGGGATGTGACCATTACA
>JACCGJ010002726.1:0-57360 GCA_013407085.1 Atriophallophorus winterbourni | reverse complement strand
TTAGATGCACTACACGAATGGTCAGTTAGAAATAAACTGCCGTTCAATTTTCAAAAATGCAAGTTACTGCAAATCGGTAAGCCCTGTCAGTACGAATATCACTTTGGGCAGACGATTTTGAGCTGGACCGAATCGGAGAAGGATCTTGGAGTCTGGATATGTGGCAGCCTAAAGAACAGCGTGCATTGTGAGGTAATTTACAAGCGTGCTTCAAAGCTTCTAGGTATGCTTCGACGGATCTTCAGAACCTTTACGCCTGTAACGTTGTCAAGCATCATGAAGACCTAGTTAATTCCCACAATGGAACACGCATCGCAAGCATGGACTCCGTGGATGAAAAAAGATATATTCTTGCTTGACAGGATATATCATCGTGCAACTAAACTCGTGCGTGGTTATCGAAACCTTACATACGAGGAAAGGTTGAAAAAGCTAAAGCTCACCACTCCCCTTCAACGTAGACTTCGAAGTGACGTTATAATTACTTACAAGATATTGAATACTCCAGATAATCCACTCAAACATTTGTTTAAATACCGTGAATCTGGAATTACACGTAGCCACTCAGCGGCACTACAAATTCCCCATTCCCGTACTAATTGTCGCCGATATTTCTATTCGGTACGTGTCTGTTTCCTGTGGAATGCCCTTCCCGAATCAATTATCACCTCTCCCTGTATCCAAACATTCACTCGTACCTTGGACAATTATTTGTTACTTAACGATTTGACGATGCCTGTGTATTGACTCAGGGTAAGCATATTACTTGACTCCAGTGAAATCGTATAATTGATTTTTTTATACCTCTTATTGAACGCATATTTACTATGATATGGTAATTGTGAAGCTATGTGCTTTTGGTAGATACCATAAAATTCTGAATCTTGATAATGGGAGTTCAGTCAATGGATGTGAATCAAGATTATGGCTTAATAGATTGTTTCATTCGTTCATGATATGCGGTGACTGAATGCTTATATGTTTCCGTGTAACGCAAAAAAGAATGATAATAATATATACCTTTAAATAAATATCATCATGCATTATTTGTACAAGCAAAATTTGCTGGTGTACATTATTTTATGTAATTAAAGCGCATTTTATTTGATTTTCTAGTTAAATTCAGTTATGTGGATTCAGTGGTTCTTTTCAGATTCGCAAAGATTCAAACGGATTGAGCAAAGTAGAGAAAGCAGCGTTATTTTGATTTTATGTTGACAAGATGCTAGCAAGTAACAAGAGTTTCAATTTAAGCAAGTTAAACATTTCTTACAATTTTTACTAAAAATATTGACTACCCCAGTGAAGAACGAAAGGCTTTACATGTAACGCTGTTCAACACATATGTTTTACCAAATAAGTTTTTAAGGATTGAGTGCTTTGCGAACCCTCGAGATCGGATAATGTGAACCGAATAAAAAAGTTTGAAATAGTTGAAAATTTTCTCAATAAAATATTATATTATTGATTTACAATCATAGTGTTGAAGAACACTCTTACACGTCTCGCTGGCATTTTAAAACTATTCAATCATGCTTAATCGACTAAATTTAGACAATGTGACAGGGTCCTACTTTGGAGAGATTGTAACCAGATTGAAAGATCAAAAGTATCGATTGTTAATCTGGATAATGAAGGTGAGTCAATCGATCAAATCAACAATGCGGTCGTATTCCAACGCACGCCGGTTTGTAGCTGTTTACCTTCAGCAGGATGAGTTTCAGTAAGTCTTGAAACGGTAAACGATTTTCCATTTTGACGGCACAATCAATGGTTGAATCAAATAAGGATGAATGATCGACACAGTGGATCTGAACCAATCGATTAACCCAATAAAATTACACGGTCCAATTTCGTGATAACACCCCATGCTCTCATTCGTCAATACTTGAATCGCATTTTAAAAACCAGTTTAAGTCATTTTGTATGTTTATTTTCAGTTGTTAAGGCTGTTACCAGTAGAAATTAACGTTTGCCAAATATATCCTGGATACGGTAGGTGCAGCAAAAACGTTCACCAAACAATTGAATAATAATTATTGCAATGTCAACATTATTCACGCCTGGTTAATTTTGTCGTCACAGAAATGGTTGAATTACGTGTTCTGCGATTGTGTGTTAGCCAGTAAGTCGCAAGCTGCTTTAAAGTTGGAAATGAATCCGTCCACTAACGCAACATGTTTGACTAACACACAAAAACGATTTCCGTTCATTGGATAATGAGTCTCCACTTTCCTAACATTTTATTACTCAAGTAAAATAAAATTACAAGCGTCCGTTTGGATGGGAAGATTGAAAACGAACGAATTACAATCACGTCAGAGCAGCTAGCTCATAATGTGGAGATTCGAATGGCATTACGATAACTGCTGAACACGAGCTTTCGAAACACCGAACAGACCGACGACAACAATTGAGAACCTGTAACGATTCGGGTGCTAAAAGATCGCACGAAAACGGCTCTATCGAGAACGACAACATATTCCGCCGCAATCGAACGATATGCAATTCGTCAATGTTGGTCAAACGAGCCCTGCGTGGGAGGGCATGAAATGTACCGGTGGGCAAGAAATCGATTGACAAATCAGATCCAAGTGAAAACCGGGACAGACATGTTTCAGAATTAGGGTTGTGGTTGTTGGATTTGCCTATGTAAGATAGCGGTGTGCTTCGTTCTTTGTCATGTGCGTAATATACGCCAATATACCAGTCAATTTTATCTTGTGTTGTGGGATTCGTGTGTGAACGCGATTAGCGTTGGGCAGATTGACCTCAGGAATGAATCAAGT
Source organism: Atriophallophorus winterbourni (assembly GCA_013407085.1). Taxonomy (NCBI): domain Eukaryota; kingdom Metazoa; phylum Platyhelminthes; class Trematoda; order Plagiorchiida; family Microphallidae; genus Atriophallophorus; species Atriophallophorus winterbourni. The sequence continues at coordinate 54,571 of JACCGJ010002726.1, read as the reverse complement.
CACAATCGATGTGCGTGCGCAACGCAGGAGGGTAACGTTAATATTGCTGGATCGCTGGCCCGAATTTTGCGATAAGTGTTCAGATGTTCGCCAGCTCCCACTTTTGACTTACCCCATTCGCTACAATATGATCAAGTGGTCTCTAACTAAAGGTACAATAGAATTTTTCAACGCTTAAGAGTCAGCTTACTTGTATCGCTTAATTTCTATGATTCGTATGCGTCGTCGTCCACGCGCAACTAGGGCAATACTACTTAAATGAATGAATTAAACATTTTTCATTTGAGACATAAAATAATCTCCCAGGCTAGAATGTTAAACGGATTGATTGTTTTCACGACTGTTTAACTGACCTGAAATTAGGCCGATACATTCTAACTGTCACTGCAAATATTTTACGCCTCAACCTGTGTCCAGCTTCGATTTCAATCTCATTTTACACGTCACGTGATACATGTAACCCGATGGCGCAAAACATGTTATAGACAAGGTTGCTTGATTTCACAAAGCATTGCTTTCATTCTTCAAAAGGTAATAGACATGAAGCAAAACGTTGAATTGATATTGAAGTATAAAACGAAGATTGAGAACAGATGTGTGATAAGAATTTGATATCTGAAAACTGATTCGCTATTTTAAAATCGCCGTCATATTTTATGGAGAATGTGGTTGTTCGAATGTGAGCTATGACCTACGTGTTAGAATAGTGAAACCTAGTTTTAAGTGGTGCTTCATTCGTATTCTGTGAATAAGAATGTGGTCAACTGAAATTTGCTATGGGTGGTGGGAGTATAGACCCAATCCAAAAAGTTACAATAAACAATTCGCGTAAAAGTTTGGTCGCAATGAGATGAATCCTTCAACCAAGTTTCTTTCGACATAAACATAGACTGTATAGTACAACATCGGTGTAGTTATGTATATAGAATTTTGGTCTGACTGGGTGGTTTAACATGCCAGGAAATGTGTGTAAGTCTACCAACTACCTACGAGACTCACTTGCAGGACTCACTAGATTAAAGCTTGGTAAAATGTTCTGCATATTTCTGCATACCCCGGCTTAATGATCTGTGTCCCAAACAGTCTACTGAGGATTGCGACAGCCAGCAGTGTATATATCAAATTCATTAGCGACTAATCATTTACCTGAGATTCACAATCGGTCAGAAATACATAATCGAAATGTGGTTACAGATTCAGCGCTCAAGATGACTGAAATGGAATCCAATCTGACAGTGTTAACCTGGTTTCGACAAAAAGCCGTAATATGGCTATGATATGTAAACCAGTCGCAATGAAGCGAAGATTCTCGGTATTTGAATCGAAACAAGGCATTTAATGCTGTGAGTGGAAACCAAACCTGTGGGATTTTCAATTCCTTACACAAACTTAACTGTTGGATTACTTACGCAATAAATTAGAATTGAACTATAAATTTGAATAAAAATTTGAAAGTATTTCGTCGCACGCACACACAACGACAGGTTCCTTATTATATATTCTTCAGGTACGTACAGCTCGTTCAGTAGTGAAAAATTGTAAAATATATGTGACCTTGCAGGCGTCCGTTAAATAAAATTGACACTAGATGCCCACATGGTCAAGCATGTATTGTGTTTGATAATAGTCAGTAACAAAATTTTATGATACTTTTTACTATCCGACCGGATGTACATTTTTTGTGAATTTTGTAAAGAATGGCAATTTTACCCGCATATCATCTATGAATAAGAATAAATAAACATGCAGATAGGTTAAGCCCGAGGGCATAACCTAAAATTCATCATCCGACACTGTGGCTTACAGCTTCACAACTAATTTACCAATTCTCCTCTGTATGTATGAAATCACAAGCCTGGATCCAGGCAAAGTACTGCGCAGTTATAGAATGCGTATGGAATAAAATACTGTAAGGTTGCCCAGGCCTATACAGATATAAGATAAAAAAGATGAAAAAGCAGCAAGATGCCAGCACCTTTCCGCATGCAGCGTAATACCTTCGTTAGACATATTTAGCACGGTGGTAGTTGCACAAGACTGAAATATAACACAAACGCACTTCAATGCGATCCGAACTGTTTCTAACTGCTGTGTGCAAACAACACGAATCCGACCATATGGTGTTTGACGAGAGTGCACGCGAATACGAATTTTTTAAAGCCCATTGGTTTAAAATAGCAGCATGTGTGTGGGCATACGCGATTTTGAAAATGGTCCGGGCAAACTTTAAATCCAATTCAATTTTAAAGGTTTGAGAAATAATATGGATCTAGAGAAAACTACAGAATAATATGGAAAGTACGAACAATGTAAAATGCAAAAATGGGTTTTGTTTGCTCACTAAACAGTTCACGAATCAGGTGAAAATTCAAAGATAAGAATTTGTTTTCGGTTGCACAGTGGAGTAACATCCGTCGGTTCATGATGTCAAGATATATAGTTTTGTTCAATGCATGGGGTAGGAGCCGATATTGCATCAAGATTTCTACTAAACCTTCACTGATTTTAGGAGTGCACAACCTACTAAGAAACATTGTTCCATGTAAAACAAACTCACACGGCACAAAATGTCGTCAACATTTGAGTCGTGAATGAAGTACAGTCCGAGTCAATACGTGAGTCTTTGTCTTAATTAAAACCCCAAAGATTAAACAAGCATTAGAAAGTGTGATTTGCGGTGGTCATAGTATTGTAAGCGAAAATAAAATCGCCTCGGAGACGAACATATGGAAAATCGAATAAATTTAGGCTTGTGATCTGCTGTAAGGTTCTTCGCTTGGTCCAGCGACCAATTTTGTAATTCGATGCCATTTTTACAAAGTCGCAACATCTTTTTTAAGCTATGGCGACCGCGCTTGAACTGCATTTTTCATCGTGGGTCCCACGTAAAATATCGGTATCACCTGCCGAGAGAACCTCCCCAAATTTCTCTTCAGAGGTGATAATTTCTGTGTTGTTTTCTAATAAACAGTTTTGCACTGCATCGAAATGCCTAGAGTCTTGCTTATGCATACACACAAACCATTCTGTTCTGTGATTCGCGAGAGACTGCGCGTACCAATAGAATATTGAAACCCCACATATCTTCTAAGTTTCAACGAGTGACCATTGTGGAAATTGAAGAAATCGTCATTTTTCAAGAACTGAGAGAAGTGAAGTTATTATATCATGAACTGGGCGTACAGTTTCTAGATGATGAATCTGCCCGTTTCACATAAAGCAAAACGTATTATGGGAAAGATTACGGTGTACTTACTATAGAAGACGTGTACTCAATCAGCTTGCTCTCGTCCACAGGATAGTTCGGTTTCGCCTTTTGCAAAAGGTGACGAAGAAAGTTCTGTGAAAATAAAGAAGAAAGGACCAATTAAATACACTAATTAGCGAAATGCGCTTCGTTATTGAATCTTGAATCTTGAAATTATTACCAATCAATTGATCCAGTGAGCAATTTTACATAACGAGTACAGAAATCGAATGGGTTGAAATATGCCAACATTTTCAACCCGCACAATTTTATTATAATATACGAAATAATAAATGAACAAACAACTAATTTCAAATAATTGATATAATTTGAATTCCATAATTGGTTGCCCATGTATTAATCACGCATCCAGCTTTACTATAAGGAAATTCTGTAGAAAACCGTCGCAAATCTTATGACACAATTATTTCGATAGGTAGTTGATTCAAGGCTCAGACAATTTTTGAAATGCATTTTAACGTGAAATACTTTCTTTCTATCGCGCAGACTGTCTCGGGAACGCGAAACAAATTAGTCGCCGCTGGCCAAATGTTCCACACGAGCAAACAAATACAATCTCTTCGCACCGGGTTTAATCAACAATGGGAAGTTGTCTGCAATTATACTGTCCCGCAGCATTTGGAAATTTGTTGATGTTTTCGATGGTTTTCAAACAACTAAATTTATAAAAATGAACGCTTTCATAACTGTGTAATTCAGTAATAAAATTTCATAGTATGAGTGAGAATGAAATAGCAAACAAATTTTAGCACCAGATCCATAGTTTATTATCGATTAACCATGATAAGCTTAATCTAAACGGCATGTTTGCAGTTCAAATTTACATGATTTCCGTCACACACACATACCTCGACCGGTTTCCTGCTGTTTGCACTCATCAAGTATAGGCGGTATGCTCAGGATCCCCATGAGCTTGAAACAGTGGACAGGTTAGTCGTAATAACCTAATCCGACAGTGGCATACAAGCGCAATTTTTTTCCTCATGTTGTTTGAAGTTCATAACACCTGATTAAGCTAGTTCAATATCCGGAGAATTTTTTTGAATTTTATGAAAAGGTTGTCATTAGTACTGTGTAACTCGCAAAGATACCTGTTTCAGTGTTTCCGCCATATTTTTCTCTTATCCCACAAGAATACTCGAGTATCACTTGATTGTGCTATCCTTTTGCAAACAAGCTCCCGGCGAACTTTGGGAGCCGAAATGGTATTTCCCTCACAAATGAATGTGCAAAGGTTAAATTCATGCTCTGTGATATTGTTAACGTACCTGGTGGTATCAGTAATCTTGATTCTCGAAACATGATTGGCTTAACACGCGAATCAAGTCTGTACACCACGCCAACGGTTGCCTGGTATAAACGATGAATGCAGAGCGAAAATGCCTGTTTTTAGTAGTCGAGCCCAACGAATTCCTCAATCATCCTAGAGAAACGGATTTTAATTTATCCAAGCTAGTTCTCTACTATTACCACAGCTGGTGAGTAATTAACTGGTTTAGATCAACACAGATTTAAAAATTTTTTATTGAGTACTACATTTACAACCGAGAAAACCAAACTACACAGAGAGAGAACGCGATTTTTACTGTAATCATGAAACCATTAACTCACCTTTAATTCATCTGCTTCGATGAATCCACTTCTATCTTTGTCGAATTGTTTCCAAATCTATTAATTTGAAAGTTCTCGATCAGATATGAAATAAATTTTGAAAAATAATAGAAGTTTAAAACATTGTGACCATCCAGATATTGAAAAAATGTTAGTAATAATCAAAGAATATAAACAAGTTAATTGCTCAACATTTTTCATGCTCACATTACCTGTGATTTCATCGCCTACCATCTCGTTGCTGTAAACACACCTAATCTGGATACAAAGATCATGACCCATTCGACATCAAATTCTTACATGTCGACAAATTGTCAAGCGCTTGTGATCAAAGAGCTGATTCGGAGGAAGATATCTAGTTCAAAGTGCTTATTCCACACGACAATTAAGGGAACGTCTTTTGAAAAACCACAACAACTACATCCTCATGGAACGCAATGCATAGGTCGACGAAATTAACTGCCCGTGACGATGTACTGGTCGGCCTCAAAACACCACAAACGAATAACAACTGTAAGAATAGTCCAAAATCCTAAATCAGTTGTTGTTGTTGGCCTCCGTCGGTCGATGTCGACCATAGATGTACATCACATCTTTGCAGCTTTTTGAATGACTAAACAGTCCGATTCGGGAGGAACAATCTCTTCCGCAGCGCTTGCAACAATAGTCAGAACTCAGTTGTATTGCATTAGTTGCACGCCGGCGGCGTGATTTGCGTTCAGCCAGGAGCTGTATTAGCTCATCCCCGGCTTGCAGATGACGCTTTACACAACGCCTCCAAAGTGAGCGGTCAAGAGCAAGTTCTTCCCAGCTTGCGGGGTCAATGTCAAGAGCTGTCATATCTCTTTTGCAAACATCTTTGTACCGCAAGTGCGGTCTGCCCAATGGTCGACTCCCTAATTGCAACTCACCATAAAGTAGATCTTTCGGAATACGACCATTTTTTATTCTATAGACATGACCAAGCCACCGCAGGCGGCGCTGACGTAACAAGGTGAACATGGTCTGTAGACCAGCTTTTGAAAGCACTTCAGTGTTAGTCACTCTGTCCATCCACGATATGTTCAAGATACGACGGATGCTTCGTAGATGGAAAGCATTCAGCTTCCGTTCGTGTCTTGCGTGGGTGGCCCAGGTTTCACTGCCGTAGTAGTAAAGCATACATCATCATTACAGTCTTTGCTTGCGGTTACCCCAAAACGAGAGTTCAATCGGGACAAAATGACAGCTGCTCTGCCAATCCGCTTATCAATCTCCGTGTCTAGCGAGAGGTTGTCCGCAATGGTTGAACCAAGATATGTGAAATGATGTACTGGTTCAAGCTGACAGTTTCCAACAGTGATGATTGGTGGCGATACAGTCCCTTGACCAAGGACTTTGGTCTTGCTCATGCTGATTGTTAGACCAAAGTCTTTGCATGCCGACGAAAAACAGTCCATTAGCGACTGTAGGTTCTCTTGGGAGTGAGCAATAAAGGCTGCATCGTCGGCAAACAAAGGTCACGGATTATCACATCCCGTACTTTGGTTTGTGCTCTCAACCGGTTCAGGTTGAAAAGCTTACCATCACTTCGCGTGCGCATGTCTTCTGTTCTCGTCCTAAAAGCGTGCTTCAGAAGCAGAGCAAAGAAAATGCCGAACAGCGTGGGAGCAAGAACACACCCTTGTTACCCAACATGAATTTAGCAAAAACCGTTCTTGCCTAAGCAGTACGCTGACAAGCGTGAAGAATTGCGTGAATTTAGGTGAAACAGGCGGCTGTAGTCATGCTTGATACAGTGACATTTCTAAAACATTCGACACTGTCGATAATTATTCACTCTTAAAAAGCTACCGAAACATGGCGTTGTTGAGATACTGTAGGAAAGGATACGAGACTACCTTGGAAACGGTAACATCGGTGTCTGGTTCAAAAAGACGAAATAAAAGATCTAGATGTCTGAATTTGCGGTAGTTAGAAAAACGGTCTACGATATGAAGCGGTTTACAAACGCGCCTATCGTGTGCTAAGCAGTTATGTCGGATCTTTGGGCAAGATGAACATATTCTGTCCTCACTACTTCTGTCTCCGTATCATTTCAACTTCGAACTGATAGCAATACTCGTGGTCATGGTTGCATATTTGGCGTACCGCACTCAAATTTGAAATGGCGCAGGTATTTTCGGTCGTTTTACGTATAAACAGTATTAATCGTTTCCCATGTCTGAGGTCACACATGTAAATGTTTTGTCGGGGGTTTGGTGTGACATCAGATTTAACTCGCATATAATCGTCAAGTTTCGATGTTAACGTAGCTAAACTACACAAACTAACCAAATTGGCAATATGAATATCTTAAAGGCACATTGTAAGCAGATCCTTACAATGAAGGTGTGGGCACCGTTTCTTTTGGTTGTAATTCTGTTATGTTAGCGCGAAAGTCTAGCTAATCTTACGAATGCTGAAGCCGTGAATTAAATCGGTATTTTTATCGATAAATAATCAATGAAAATGTTAACAGAAGGCACGGCAGGTATTACTTACACGCATGAACTCCACACTCGAGTCCAATGGATTGTCCCGATGAAACAGAAGCAGAAAGTTCTCTTCCGTTGGAAGAATTTTCGCCATCTGTCAATGTGTATTGATTAGTTATTTTACGATCATGATATTAATTATACCATAATTGTGAATACTGCAAAACAACGGAATATAAAATAAAATAAATGCTATAAAGTTAATCAGAGAGAGAGACACCCAAGATTAGGATTACTGTTTCAAACAGTGGATACAAGTCATCTGATCCGCTGTTTAGATTGGTCATACAAACAGCGGCTGCCAAGTGAATCCTTGTTAAATAACCCTTCAGTATTTCAAAACTCACAGAAACGAAAATTCGGGTTTGGACCTGAGGACCGCAAACTGGTTGTTATTTGTACGATATGGTTTTATGAACATCTCAAATAATGAAAAGAATTCAATGGTTACGATAAATTGGATGTGGAAGCGGATACCACTACGGTCTGCCAGATAATGAATCTTAAGTTTAGGTTCATCCAAACGCTTGGCTCAATGGATCTCTGAATTATTCTTGGTATTTAAAACGTCCCCAGATACACATGCTGCTGGTGAAGGAGGATTGAAGTCAAATCTCATTGAATCGTTAAAAGTTGTAAGCAATATAACTAAGACATCACAGTGTGCTGTGATTCGATCCAATGTGACTAACATGGTGTGTCAGGCGAATAGATTAATCTGAGTTGTTGTTGTTGTTGGCCTCCTTCGATCGATGCCGACAAACTAATCTGACTAATTTGAGCAATTTACGCTATTCTCGTTCAATTGCAATTTGAAAACAAACAAATAATTTCATCGCTGCATGCATTTCCATCACATCCATAGGTTCTAATCAATCCACGTGTGACTGGGTGTATACATGTTATTGAACGCGCAGACGGCTCTCGATTTACAAACAGAAACGCCAAAAGTGGAAGCAGTTTACCATATTCCACTGTTCGAAAGCATGCAGATCATGATCGTATCATGCCTAACTACTGAGTGCAAGCAACACTAAACCGGTCATGTCATTTAACAAAAATCAACCTTAGTTCAAAGCACAAATATTTTTTATTTATGTTACATTTCACAATATTATATACTTCTCGTTTGCTTGATATTAAAAGTAATTGTTAATAAATTTGCGGCCGTTGTATTCAAGTATTCAGAGATATGGGAGGCGAATTCAATTTAGGTGGTTTTAAACATTTATTCAAGGTTTGCAGAATCTCAAGTCACACCGGGTTGCTTTTCAGAAAATAGTAATAATTGTTGTTATTGTTGATGGCCTCATTTGTTCGATATCGACCATGGATGTACATCACAATCTCATAAATTTGTCATTTTCCACAGTTTTGCGAATGACTAAACAGTCCGATTCGGGAGGAACAATCTCTCTGCAACGCTTGCAACGATAGGCAGAACTCGGTCGATCGGCGTCAGTTGCACTCCGGCGACGTGATCTGCGTTCAACAGTTAAAGGCTGTATCTGCTCATCCCCAGTTTGCCGACGACGCTTTACACAATATCTCCAATGTGAGCGGTCAAGAGCAAGTTCTTCCAAACTAGCAAGCGCCAAGAGCTTTCATATCTCTTTGCAAACGTCATTGTACCTCAGTTGCGGTCTGCCCAATGATCGAGTTCCTGGATTCAACTTATCATAGAGTAGAACTTTCCGAGGACGAGCATTTTCCTTTCTCTAGACGTGGCCAAGTCACTTCAGTCTGCGCCGTTGTAGTAGGGTGAGCATGTTCTGAGATCAGCTTTTGAAAGCACTTTAGCTTTAAGCACCGTATCCATCCACGATATGTTTAAGATAGGGCGGATGCTTCGTAGATGGAGAGCATTCAGCTTCCATTCGTGCCCTGCGTGAGTGATCGAGGTTTCACTACCATACAGCAAAGCATGTAGTACACGTGCGCTGTGTACCAACATCTTTACCTTTACAGTCAACTTGCGGTTAGTACAAACACGAGAGTTCAATCGAGACGAAATGACAGCTGCTCTGCCAATCCGCTTATCAATCTACATGTCTAGCGAGAGGTTATCCGCAATGGTTGAACCAAGATATGTGAAATGATTTACTGGTTTACGCTGACAGTTTCCAACAGTGATGATTGATGCAATACCTTGACCAAGGACATCGGTCTTGCTCATACAAATTGTTAGCCCAAGGTGTTTGCCCTTCGACGAAAAACGGTCGATTGACGAATGGAGGTGTTCTTGGGAGTGAGCAGTAATTGCTAGATCGTCGGCAAACAACAGATCACGGTTTAGCACATCCAATGCCTTGGTTTGTGCTCTCAACCGATTCAGGCTGAATAGCGTGTCATCACTTCGCGTTCTTGGAAAATAATAATAATTAATAAATTTTTATTATTTTTTGAATACATTATATAAAATCGATTATTAACGTTTCGCTTTCTGAAAACATCGCTAAAATGTTGTCATTATTATATAGAAAGTTTAAAAATTCGAAACTCTCAAGGCAGTGACGAGCGATTTTATTTTACAGCTAATATTTATTACATATAAACATTCATCAACATATTTCAGGATGACTTTATGGGTTTACATGGCACACGTATGTGCTTGAGGCGTAACTTGAATTTTGCAATTATGATTACGCATGCTGGTCTAAATTAGTCGATATTGACATTTTGCATGTATCAAAAGACGTGACACCATGGTCTACAATGTTTTGCCTGTCTAACGAATCCAACTTGGGATACTCTCCGATACTATTCGCAGTCCCATCCATCACCAGGTTGATCAGCACTGCGATTCTTCGTTGTGCAACCAATCTTCCACAGCACAAAATTAACTCGGTGGCTCCAAATCTAGTGTTTTTCAATCTAGCATTTCATCGACGATGGGTTGAACTCACAAAACCTATGGCACTTTGAGAGCATTTCAATCACCCAGATTTACCTATTTCTTTTCTGTCACGGATATGGGTATCGCGTAAGCACACTGAAATACAATCAGTCTGAAAGTTAAACTATTTCAATCAACGAATTTTACCGCAAACACTATTAAAAGTTGATGCTCGAAAGCTCATACGTTTGAGTCGTAAAATCACATTTTAGCGAGAGTTGTTAGCTGATGGTGTCAACAAATGTCTTTTTAATTTCTCATCGCTGTTGGTTCAGTTCAACGTCGTTTCAATTCTGAAGTACCTAAAATTATGCGTGTAAACATTTTGATTGTGCGTAAGCACTTCTGTGTGTCGTATGCATAAATTTCCTGTCTGTGTTCATCCGAAAATTGGCTGTACATTTCGAACTTGCTTAGCTATTCTACCACAATTCAATTCACGATGATACGAACTTAATAGTTTCCATCTAATGGTTGTCAAATTCAAGAAACCGGCACTTATGAACGATATTCATAAGAAAACTAACTTTTTATTGCTTGAGTGTTTCATGAAGATTAATGCGAATTTTTCTGTTCTTGTGACTAAATAGGTTAGAGTGTTCCAAACTGATAACACTTGGTATAATCTTCGAGCATTTTCACGCATTTTTACTACATTTCAACCCATACGGAGTCTCATTGCAGCCTCAAATTGTTGTAAATATGCTGTCTACCTGGCAGAAACAAATGTTATCTAAGATTTGGTATAAGAATAATCGACTTTCAAATCTTTATTTTACTTATAATGTCACATGCAAAGCTGAGCTATACTCGACTTCAAACCTAGCGGATGTTCAATTCTAGGTAATTCAAGGTTCTCAATGGTCTAAAAAGCAACAAGCTTAACAAAAATTGAAATTTCAGTGTACAAACAATATAATGATGTAGATTAAACAGTATATAAGTGTTCTGGAAACGAATAATACAATAAAAATTCGTCTAATTTCGTTTTAAATTTATGCAAGCTAGTGGAGTGAACAACGGTTAAAGGTAAACTGTTCCAAGTAAAACAGACACGGACAGAGTAAAAAATACCTTCTACAGTTCAGGCGGCAATGGGGTACGAACAGCACATATTCATGGGACCGATAATTTCTCGTATCCCTTCGTGTGAATAAATCCTGTAAGGGATGGTTCGGGGTATGGAATGTTTTGTAAAGTAAGATAAGGTCTCCTCTGTTTCGTCGATAGGGAAAGTCGAACGAATTCAGTTGAGCTATTCTTTCTTTATATGGTTTGTTTCGGATGCTGAGAACGAGTTTTGTTGAGCGGTAATAGATTCGCTGCATAAGTTCCACATCCCTCTTGAGCCACAGAGACGATGACTGCACACCGTATTCCATGACTGGTCTCAAGTATGTATTCATGATCCTTGGGAAGATCTTGGGCGAAAATTTCCCAAATACACGTTTGAGTAGATTTAGAACACGTGTTGCTTTTTTAAATGCAGTGTTAGTTTGAAGTGATGTTTTTAAACTGGACCATATCCAGACACTCAAATCTGTTTCTTCACTGAAATTTTCAAGGACATGCGAACCTATGTGATATGTGAACTCTACTCGATTCCCCACATTTATAATCCGGCATTTGTTGAACTTAAACGGCAGTTTGTTCTTCAACGACCAGCTGTGAAGCGTATCAAGATCCTATTGTAATAGCAGACAGTATTCTGGACTACGAATGCTGCGCCAAATCTTTATCTCGTCCGCAAATAAAGAAATGTTACATCGAACAATTTCCGGTACTTCATTGACATAAACCAGAAAGAGGATCGAACCAAGGACTGAACCTTGGGGAACTCCGCTAGTTGCTGCGATTGGTTTTGATAATGCACCATCAACACGTACCTGGTTAGTGCGATTTCTTAAGTAATCATTTAGCCAATTCAACAACTTTCTAGTGATACCAAGCCTTTCAAGCTTCTGCAGTAGTAGGATATGGTCAACGCAATTGAATGCTTCAGAGATATCTAAGTAGCAGGGGTGTATTGCTTGCCCTCTGTATATCGATTTTGTCCAATCATCCAGTGTTACCAGTAAATCAGACAAACAGGAATAATTACGTCTAAATCCATGCTGTTTCCTCGAAATAACCTGAAGTACATTTCATTAGGTGTAAGAGACATTATAAAACGTTTCTGAGACTGTACTCGACAAATTGGCGAGTTCAAACATCCATCGTGGTCCACCATTGGCGCACGCAGCAATTATTGACTATTTCGTAACATTATCGATGATTCATACTTTACATTCCTTGTTCAAGGGTATTGGGACAACCGACCTTGAGGAAATTCTACGAAGTGGCATTATGTCAAGCGACCTAATTTAAAGAAATGATAGTGCTCAATAATATCCTTATTTTTATGCATGTCCGTCAGACACCCCAAGACTGGTTTCGATCAATTCAATGATAATTCAAGGGTTTAATGGTCGAAATACCATTAAGCCTAACAATAGCCGTATAATGGTGAAAATTTTAATATATACATGAAGAAGTTAGTGACAGAACGATCACGATCAGCAGGCATTGATACAATGTTCAAGGTTTCTCACATGTCATGTGACTACATATAATTCGTTCAAACTGTCTAAACTTTCAATTGTTTCTTATCCAAATCCGTTGAAATTATGTCTGAATCTTTTGCGTTTCGTCATTCTGGGAGTATGTTTATTTTCTATTGTGAAACTATTTTAAATTTCGATATGTTTTATCACTATAGCTCCGTGTGTGCGTTCCATGATGCTTTCGGAAGGACTTAATTGAAATAACCACGACAGTATTAAAACTTGATATCCCAAGTACTGAGCGGTAGGGAAATTACAGATGATGATAATGGAAAAGTATGTTCGCGTGACTGTTTTGTTTTAGTCATTCGTGTGAAATGCTCCATCTATACTAGTAAATATGATTGCCGGCTAATACGAATAAACGTTTGAGTTTTCGCGCATGATTAAGCATTTGAATTTTACTGCTCACGCAATCGCGTGATAAGTCTAATGATATTAACGAGAAGAAATTACCGAAATTAGATTGACGTCAATCGCATATTTTTAATCCATTTGGAATAGAATATACGTAAATTAATCTGAATTGAGCGTGAATTTAACACATGACCCAACACATGTAGATAGACAGAGATGCTAGGAGCAGGAACCGTATGACTTGAATCACTGAGACAATGGTATATCAGTTGAGTTGTTAAGCTACTGTTGGAAAAGGATGGTGAGATCAACTTGTTCAAGCACGTGTGGCCAGACACATATGGATGGGATTAAACCCGTGTACTTGATACGAAAATCCGTTTTGCAAGCACCTCCGGTTTCGTGCTTTTTCCATTCATCAAGATTCAAGATTCAAGAATTTATAGTCACAAAAAGCACATAGCTTCAGATTGTATCAGTACGATTGCAATCCACATGGCTTGTCGGTCGTCGGGTGCGTGACATAAAAATTCGTGCAAATCAAATTAACGTTTATTTAAATATAGTTAAAGTCGAGTCACATATTTACACTCATTTAAATTACAATTTCCCCATTCCGCCTTGACTAACGCCGAATATTTTATTTTGTATTTTTGTAATTCAGTCCCCAAAACTGTATTTATTACATCCACTGTTGAGATATCCGATGTATTAAGGTATGATGAGTATTAAACCCAGATTACTTCGACATTACTTTGAATTTCGACGGTATTTAGCGAGCAAACATCAGCTGATATAATTTCCGCAAGTCACATTCAAAATGAAATACACGTGGAATATGTTGAGTAATTTTTCGTGAAGCATACCCCGCATAACCTGAATTCATTGAAGAGATATACTTGATACAAAGTGAAGTGTTGCTCACATCCCCCGAAATTACACTAAACTACCGGTTTCTGGCTGTTTCGGTCATCAGGTGGAGATAGTAAGATTAGGTTCAGTGAGCCTTGAAACAGTGGATAAGTGGTAAACAAAGCAACACATCACTTTGTTCATCCATAAGCGCTTTGAATGCTTGACCCCGAATCACTTTACGATTCTGTGTTTCAACATTGTGGTTCGTTGTACGAATCATATGCAACAGTATTACTTTGTATAGTCGGTACAATTATACAATTAAACTTGTGCTCCAAATCACCACGTATACTCGGTTACTTACACAAACTACTGAGCAAACATCATTGCTCCATAATTTTTGAGTTTATCGTTTCCGAGGACATTGAATTACAACAATCACATTTGATTATTGGGAATCAATCAGTTGAAAGTTTTGCTACCGATTGACAGATATACACTCCGTAAAAGGTATAATGTCTTTTCATTTCGCTCTGACAAATCCCAATTAAGTGATCGATCGCGTTCATTCCTGCTAACTTGATTTAGCTGATTAAATAGGTTGCGAAAATGTTGGTGAAACGAATATCACCTTATAAGATCGTGGTTTGAAAACAATATAGATTGAGGCAATTTTCAAATCAAAAAATTATTTTACAATATTTATATTATGACCAATGTACCATGGTATTTCAAAGTAATTCAAATTAATAATGTCCCAAAAAGCCAATAATTTACATTAACCATAGATTTAAAATATAATGAATGCATAAAAACAACAAAGGTGTTCAACCAATACGGAAAGTCAGCTTGTGTATTCAGGTGCGAGGTTGGATTTGATCAGCATATACTTGTCAAGCTCTGCCTTGAACGTGTTCAGGCTGGATGCACAAATGATATGTGAGCGCAGAGAGTTCCATATAAAACAAACTCGGGCAGCAAAGAAAAAACTTCGACAATTTCATCTAGCGTGCGGAATTATTAACTTGCAGTCCTGAGATCTGCTACCACTGCTTCTTGCCGATGAAACAGGTGTTCACCTGGCTGATCAACTGTATGCAGAATGTTGGATTGCAGGATCAACTCACCCCTGACACGACGGTACGAAAAGTCAAACAGGTTCCGATTTGCAACCCTCTCCTCGTATTACCAGATTTGTTACGCGGTGGTATACGCGTTGCAGCAAGGTCATGTCCTTTTGTAACCACGAAGACCATGCTTGAACAGCGTACTCCATTGTTGGCCCGATATAGGTGTTAATTATCCGTGAGAGTATCTGCTTTGTGAAACTACCGAAGATCCTTCTGAACAGCGATAAGCTTTAGCATGACTTTTTTAAACCACAGGCCACTGCCGTAAAGACTTCAATTTACAGCTAATCCCCGCAACCAGGTATTTCTCTTCCGCAACACATGTAAGTTGCTGAGATCCCAGAGAGTACATGAATTCGAAGGATTTACCGACAATTAACATTTTTCATTTATGAATGGTAAATGGTAAGCAGTTTCGTAAGGACCACGCATGAAGTGCTTCGATATATTTTTGTAGAAATTGGCAATATTCTATGGTGCGTACGCTAGTCCAGACTTTGAGGTCATCCGCAAATAGAATGATTTTTCTGCGTAATATTTCAGGCATATCATTCGCGTCCACCAGGAAGAGTATTGGACCCAAGAATGAGCCTTGAGGCACGCCAACTGTAACTTCTACTGGGCTGGATAGTGTCCCCTTAACGCTAACCCTGATAACTCTACCAGTCAAGTAACCCTGTATCCAGGCCAATAATCTGCTGCGCACTCCGAGCTGATACAATTTTCGTAGCAGTATGCTGTGGTTAAGACTTTCAAAAGCTTTAGTCATATGCAAGTAACAATCATGGATAGGGTATCCATTATTCACGGCTCGAGTCCAGTTATCAAGAGTAATGAAAAGATTTGTGAGGCAGGAGTGTTTTGTCCTAAAACCTGTGCTGTGCGGTGGAAAGAAGCTTATTTTGCTCCAAATGTTTGATATGTGCATCAGCTACAAATCGTTTGAGAACTTTAGAGACAACTGGTAACAACGTGACTGGTTTGTAGTTAGACACATAGGATCGGTTCCCTTCTATGTATATCGGAGTGATTAATCCACTTTTCCAGTCAGTAACAACCTTGCTACAACTCAGGTTGTGAAGAGTGGTGAGAATAGAGCATGGACGCATTGTTTTAGGAGGAAGGGTTTTATTTCATCAACACCCGGCGATTTTTTGTATTTAGCCAGAGTGGCCTTACTAGGACGCTCTCGGGTTTCACAGCGATTTCGTGTATTGTGTTGATTTGTGATCTGAATGCAGACATAACATTACATAAACGTTCTTCAATGTAGAACATTCTAGAGTAAAATTGAGCGAGTTCGTTGGCGGCTTCGAGAGCAGCGGATAGAGATACAGTCGTAATAAGTAGAGCGTAAACACCAGGCTTAAACCTGACCCTACTGTTCACGATCTGGAAGAAGAGCTTTGTGTTTCATTCAATTTTATCCATTTCATTCCTGTGATCACCATTATGTGATATTGTAAGTTTCGTCTTCATCTAGTTTGTGAATACTAGGGAAGACCATAATTATACTCTAAAACTTGTAAATTGAAACAAACAATCTTCATTCTGAGATTATTTCGCATGATAAGCGAGTTTCTAGTGATAAAATTGTTTGTAACATGCCTTTGGGTCTTGTACTCGAAACAACACAAATCATTAGGTGAAATAATATTTATGAACTCCGCTTTCAACTCACCCCCTCAAATTAAATATAGTGGTAAATGAGAACTCCTTTCTTGAAAATATATTCTATTTATTTATTTTTACTAAGATTACTTGCACGTAATTTACCCTACTTGGTTCAAGATGCAAATTTTTCTTAATCATAAGTCGCAAAATGTCACTCTGTGCACAAGTTTTATATAGGTTCGTATAAAAACCATCTAGTTCAACAACGTCCTGCACTGAAAACGTTTATAGTTAAACATGCTCTGTGTTCCTGATACTGCCTTCACACTCCTCAATGATGTTCTGGCTGTTCACAGTCATCGAAAAGCACCACTCATATTAGTCTCAGTTAGCCATTAAACAAGGAAATCAATAAGAAAAGATCGAATAATAATCGAATCGGATATGATTGCTCCAATACTTCCACTCTTTAGAGAAATAATGGGGATCAATTTTAGGATTTTCTTTTTAATTTTTTAATTTTCTTTTTTTGACACTGGAAGACAAAGAGCACAAAGGTCAATCCATGCACTCAACTTCAATTACACGTTTCGGGCTGCTTCCTTGTAACTGAAAAACAGTAAACATTTTCAGTAAATGTCAGCTGATATAATTTCCACAAGTCACGTTCAAATGAAATACCCGTGGAATATGTTGACTAATTTCTCGAGAAGCAACCTGAATTCATTGAAGAGATACATTCAGTACAATTATACAATTACACTTATGCTCCAAATCACCACGTATACTCGGTTACTTACGCAAACTATTGAGCAAAAATCATCGCTCCCTAATTTTTGAGTTTATCGTTTCCGAAATCATTGAATTTCAACAGTCGCATTTCATTATTTGGAATCAATCAGTGGAAAGTTTTGCTACCGATTGACAGATATACACTCCGTGCTGTTGGAACTAGTTGGTGGTGCGGAAAATTTTCCATCGAACTATAGTTTAATACGACATTTGAAATCATTGCGAAATTCTTGAACTCATCAAGTATTATTCAATGATACACCACCTGTAGACTTGCCGTTAGTAGGACCCAACATAACTTGATCTTGTCGATTCCGACATGAAAACCTGGCTGATTAAGGTGGCTAGCCATTGCGGAATACCAGATATTAGAATATTCATTAATCTAACGCTGTTGGCTCGTATGTTTTTTCTCTTCTTGTTAAATGTGTGAGAGTCAGTAATTCGTAATTAGTTTGTGAAGCTATTGAATTATCACCTACCTTGTATACACGAATTTTCAATATTATCATCCTTTCGGGGGGACATCAAATTAAGTTTTACTTCCTCTATTTTGTTGGTAAAGATGGTAATTAACGGAAAATAACTTTTCACATCAGCATATCAACATTCAATCAAACTATGAAGCTTCATCAATATGGCGCATACTGTTTTTTTAATAAGGCTTTCAGTGATTTCATATTTGAATCATTATTCAAGTTTACTTATATTTAGTAATGATTTGAAGTTTGAAATGTTCAGAAACTGAATGGTATCGATCAAAATATTTAAAAAAATAAATTCGATGCATTTTCACTCAAAAGTATTTTAAAGCCACTCTCTCTTTTGCAGAAAGGAGTAAATCGTAGTGTCGCTCCCTTCCGTCATTCTAATTTAAAAGCGGTTCGTTTCCTGTGAACGATGTGGTTAACATCCTCATTGCGCGCTCACGATTATGCTATTTGTAATGACTTTATAGGGACAGAAAAATCAGTACATTAGCAAGTCTTGAACAAGAAAAAATTATATTTACACTCATTTCTTAAATTTCAAGTTTGTTTGACGTGTTTACATTTTCCTTTGATTTGCATCGTGTTCGATAGAGGTTCGTGAACCCGCAGTTGTAATCGAAAAATGCCAAGTATTTTGTACTTTTTAATACGACTTGAGCAACAACCGTGCTAAAATTCTATGCTCATAACTTCAATTTTATCTGCATTCTTTCGATTAGCTAACATAATTCAGCCAGTGTTCCATTGCAGGTACCGGTTTCTACCTGGTCGAAATTATTTTTAGCCTTCTCTCGAATGCTTATTCATGCAAAAGCACTTGCTCGAATTTCCGGTTTCCTTTTAAAAGCAAATGCTTTTGTTGGCATTTGCAACTGCGTGATTGACAAAATTTGTGATTTGAAACACACAATGCGAGCGATGCAAGATTCACGTTACAGAGAATTTCAATATAAATTTCACGTTTGCATCGAGCCGTTAATGAGAAAAATTGTTTAACAGATTCCGCGAAAGAAGTGGCTGTGAATGAATTGTTTGTTGTTTGAGGATTTGTGTTTAATACCATTGAGTACATTGAACTGGCCGTAAATTTTGTATATTTTATATACGCACAACACTGCGATGTGTCTCTCCGCTCGTTAAATACACGTTTAATGTGAAGATTTAAGTTAATGCAATGTGTCAACAGTTTACTTGCTGATCTTGATGATAAATTCACATTATTTCAAGGTTTTGTAACAAAGCTCAGAAAAACGCAGGATTACGCACTCAGCTGATTGGACAGTTCTATAATTAGGAGGAATCAGAGTAATCAAATGAAGTGCGGAGCGCACTTTAATTACTTTTCGTTCGCCCTGTTTTGAAAGATTTCTGTTGCATTTTATGCACGAATTAATTAATACCCTATTATTTAGGAAAATATTCAGACTACTTAATTATCGATGCTTCTTATCTCCAACAAACTGGGTGACATGTTAAAAGTGGTTTTCGCACAATCCCTATCTGGAAATCCCTTGCGTGCAAACAATCCAATTGAAGAATCATACAGACAGCCACATGCACGAAGTGGAACTCATGCTAAATGTTATCATCGAGAAGAAGATCACTGTGTAACCTGAATGATTTGGTAGCTGAGCCACATGACCCTCGAAGTCAAAATTCAATTATGACAGCCTCATCCACGCTATAAAATGGCGGAAGTTTCTTGTCAGACTAACAAACATAGGTGGTATATGTGATGATAATTTTCTCGTTTCCGCATGATTCCGTTTCATCATTGCTCCACTGTTGGTGTCGTAGTGTTGACAACCACCACGCTGCGCTCTGTGCTCATATTCTCTGGGTAATGAAACTAAATTAACTACCCGCACATTCAGACATTTTCCTCATTGCGCCACATCGTAACAATATAAATATACTCACTTCGAGGAGCTCAATTCGGTTATCGGAATTCTCATCGAAAGTGTCCATGAATTCTTTCTTCATCAAGTCCAATTCAGCTTGAGTTATTTTCTGACAACATTGTAACAAAATATTCAATAAAATTCTGTCTGTTGTACGAAAATAACGTTTGGAAAAAGTTAGAAGCAAACTGATCGAAATTGTATGCATTGTTTCAGTCGATATAACCGTGTTGTTAAATTTCATTATAAACAAATCAACACCTAATATGACACTTGAATTCGTTCAACCACGATTTGCTAATAGTTATCTTTCTGATTGTCGGCCGGTTTAGATTCTAATTTATGTTAAACTCTTACATGAATGGCATGGCTAACAAATAAGTGGACAAATTTAAAATTTTGAATTCAGCGCAGCCAATCACGTTAACCACACTGGAGCTTATTTCCGTGTGATGCCATTAAGGATCCTGCAAGTAGAGCCATTTCATTTATTGATAAATGGTTCTTTGTTGTCCAAATAATTGGCGATTGGCGACAAATACAGACACATCGCTTTTCTTTAATACATGGGTTATTTAATACAGTCTCTTAGCAGTATGACAAAAGTCTCAGCGTTTAACATGTATTGTGTTTGATTCCGTGTGCGTTTATGCATAGAACAAATTCGATATTTTTGGAGAATACAATATTTTAACAACGTGCTCTTTCTTCAACAAACTATTCGTTCGCCCTCATTTTTAAAGCATTCATCACCAGCTGATGGTAATTCTAGTGCACAAAGTGCTTGACCAAATTTTAGATGAATATTCTCAAAACAAGCGACTGAGGAAACATCTGTCTTTATAGAGCTGACGGATCACTAGATGCGGAACAATCTAACGAGTATATTTTTTTCACGCTAATGTAATAAAATGATTATGAAAATTTTCCTGAATCAGCGTGTCACACTCATGAGTAAAAGTAGAGGTGATACCCCATTCTTGCCTTGACTGTGGAGACAGTAAGATTAGGTTCAGTGAGACTTGAAACAGTGGATAAATGGTAAACAAGGTATACTTGAATGTCACTGGTGCATAGGGATCGTACAACGAACCACGATGTTCAAACTCACTGGACCTAATCTTACTGTCTCCACCTGATGACGACAAATAGCCAGAAACCGGTAGTGGAGTGTAATTTCGGGGAATGTGAGCAACACATCACTTTGGTCATCCATAAGCGCCTTGAGTGCTTGACCACGAATCAATATGTGATTCTGTGTTTGAACATCGTGGTTCGTTGTACGAACCCTATGCAACAGTGTCATTCAAGTATAACCTTGTTTACTTTCGATGAATTATTTACCTTTAACGTAATTAATAAGTACCATCAATTAAGCTCATTTGCATGCATCTCCATCGCACACACCTAACGACCGGTTTCGTGCTGTTTGCACTAATCAGGTAGGGACAGTAGGATCAGGATCCGCATGCGTTTGTCTACCATCAACTAAATTATCTACAATAATCGTCTGTTCTTCGGGGTATTGTAAACTGTGTGTGCTTTTAGATGAACTTGTATATTATGTTATCACAATGTTATATTTTGATTTGAATTAATAAATGTTCGAACGTAAGCATTTAAACAACATCGTTAGTTCCGATCGTCCTATGCACCGTCATAAACCTACAATGCAAATGCAGTGCTCGCGTTATCGTTTCAACCTCCATTAAACGGGATCTTCCTGTTTACACTTGATGGTGTAAAACAGCGAAAACACGCATCGCGTTCCTCTGAAGATATAGATGAGACTTCAGCGGCTTGTGAACCACATAGTACCCTCTAAGATAAATTCCATAACGATACTAACTTTGAGCGATTGCATTTACTCAGTTTGGATTTTTTATGCAACAACCTTTTTGGCGTTTTTAATTCCCATTACAGCTGAAATAGCAGTACAAGCTTCTATTAGGCGTAAAATTTAGTAAAATGGTTTACAAATTTACAATTTTGACAACTGGGCCCAAAATGTTGAGAAGAATCTGAATAAATCGCTAACGCATCAAATACAGAAATATTATTATCAAAATTTGAAATTTTGATTATATGATTGTATTTCGAGCTCCGTCGATATATTTTTGTAAATTGTGCAAACGATTTCACAGTATTTAATTTTCTAACTATTTAACATATTACATCCATTTCGCATCAACTTGCATCTATAAATCCGAAATCAATGCGCACATACCTTGCTACCCAATTCTTCAGCGAACACACTAGAAACAAATTCACGCAAAAAATTGTCCAATTCTTTCCCTTCGATGTAACCATTGCCTGAAAGTAAAAGGAAAAAATGTAAAGAATATAATGTGAGCATTTATATGCACAAATATAATGGCGAGTATTAGGAAAATTGCTTTGCATAAAAATTATACAACATATGAATTCTATTATACAGAGTATTTATCAAACTGCTGACACTTACATAATTTGAAGCTTCATATAATTTTATGGTGCGGCAAATTTCGAGCTTCTGGAAATTGTGAAAATTCTGTAACACACGTGTGGTGATTAGCCGATGTAAACAGCCCTCCGTTTCGAAAATGTAAATTTGAACGCAACGAATCTATTTACTTTTTATGGCTTATCGAAATAATTTAGAATTTCCCTTGATCAACGCCCTGCTAGTATTTTAATTCCTCGATTTTTAGCTAAGAGCCGAAGTTTATTTAATTTTCTTACAACTACTTTCCGATGGTGATTAAAGTTGATTCGTTAATTCGTCATTTGATGGATACCGCAGGGGATGCTTGTATTTACCAAGAGATTTTTATTACAATTTAACTCTGGTTTACAATATTTTGACTATCGAAAGTCACCCTCACCAATGCTTATTTAATCTACGGGGCTCGTGTGACCTAAGAGCTAACACATAGCCTCTAAATGTGCCTGACATACCACTCAACTGTTGACGACATTTTTGCTGTTTGTTTTACTTGGAACAATCTACCCGATAATGTTGTAGACTCCCAAATGAACACACGCTGATGGTAAATCTGGATGCCTTTTTGGCCCGTAACCCGTGCATTGAATAAAGCTATACGCCCTGACCCAAGTGATCTACACGTGCCACCCCACTGTGCAAACGAATACCATTTCTGACCTTTGGATTTTTACATAATTCTTGAACTGCTCAGTATGAACCAAATCACATTTCTTCGTTTTACATTGTTCGTAGTTCCAATATGATTCTGTGGTTTTATTTAAAGCGATATGCTTTTTGGATAATTACGACTCAATCGAAATGAAAAACGTTTTTGCGTCATTTTACGTAACCTATCTCAAAGTGATTACGGAATGATCAGACTTAGCGTGCAAGTTTTGCGCTTGAAATTGTTTTACTGTTCAGCCACGATTCGAACCTTCTTCAATTACTTTAGCACGGCGTCATCGAGGAGTGTTTAATTGTTGCGTTGTCGTGAAATTCCAAACTCAGACGTTAGATAATCAACCATTCACAGCCTACCTTCAAATCGATCATAATTTATTCATATCATTTAGGGGTGGGTGAGGTTACGAGAATTGCTGTCAATCATAGATGGCATTTTTACGCCTGAATACGTTAGTTGGCGCCTAACTAATTTGTCCGGCATAGTGTGGATAGTTTTTAACAAACTATCGTAATTTCTATACGTAATGAACAATAATGAACTAATATTAAAAGAGTGAAAGTTGGCACAACCATTGCCGAAAAATGAAGCTCTCGAATCGGCTAACTTCAAGTTAGAATGGTTAATTTCCTATTGATTTGCGTTCAGCTCAGGTTTTCATTTAATCTATTTTTTCGATACTTGTAACTGAATCAAGGTAATGGATTTAATTGAACAACCATGTAAACGGTCGCCTCTTATTTCCAGTTAATGTCAAAGAAATGCAATGTATCTATATTTCTTGTTTCTTGTTCGAACACGATAGCTTTTTAACTTCCCTCCATCGAATTCGTCTCTAGTGGATTGATACATATAAGAAACAAAATGATTGTATGGAAACTCAAAATATTTGGTTGAAATATTTAACTGTTATATTTTTCAGAAAATATGAGACGAAATGAATAAGGTAATTCGATGTTTTTGGAAATATGTGTTATAAACAGTTGGACTATGCGAGACAGGATGTGTGCAGCAAACCATAACCGGACACTATCATTGAAGTCCAAATTAATACATCATGAGATTCGGTGGTGATGTGCCACTCAGGCATAAAGAATTCTACACTCTGAATGTAAGGTGACTTTTCGCAGTAACAGTATTTATTTCCTTTGAGGCTGAAAAGGACAATTTTGAAACATTTACTATGAGCGTTTGATGCATGCCTGTTATCTAGATATATCCAAAGAATTTGATCGTACTGAACATAGCCTACTAATAATACTACAGAAGCTTGAGGGGCTTGGCATCAACGGAAAGCTGCAGAATTTGGTAAATGACTATCTAACAAATTGCACTACCACGGTACATATTGACGGTGCATTATCAAAACCAATCGCAGCAACTAAAGGATTTGCACAAGGTTCAGTCCTTGGTCCGATCCTGTTTCTGAAATAATGAAATTAGTTCGATGTAACATTTTGTTATTTGCAGACGACATAAAGCTACGGCGTTGTATCCGTAGCCCAGAATACTTCCTAGTATTACAAAATGATCTGGTCTTTGAAAATCACACTGCCATAAAATTCAACAAATGCTGACTCATAAATTTTGGGAAGCAAGTAGAGTTCATATGCCTTGAAAATTGCAGTATAGAAAAAGATTTTGGTATCTGAAAATACTCACGATATTTCACGGTTTTTAATGGTTTAAAAAGCAACAAGCTTAACAACTACCGTAGAATGGTAAAAATTGAAATGTAAGTGTACAAAACAAGATAAAGAAGTAGATTAAGCAGTACAGAAGTGTTAGAGAAACGAATAATTCAATAAAAATTCGTCTAATTTTGTTTTAAAGTTAGCAAAGCTAGAAGATAAATTGTTCCAAGCAAAACAGAGATGGACAGAATTAAAATACTTTCTACGGTTCAGGCAGGAATGGGGTACCACCAGCATATATTCATAGGTCCGATAATTTATGGCATCATTTCGCATGAATAAATCTTGTAAGGGATGGTTTGAGGTATGGGAAATTTTGTAAAATAAGATAAGGCACAAATAGACTCGTCGATAAGGAAGGTCGAACAAATTCAGTTGAGCTATAATTTCTTTATAAGACATGTTTCGGATGCGTAGAACTAGTTTTGTTGACTGGTGATAGATTCGCTGCATCAGTTCAACATCCTTCGTGAGCAACGGAGACCATTACTGCACAGCGTATTTCATGACTTGTCTCAAGTATGTATTGGTGATCCTTGGGAATACCTTGGGCGAAAATTTCCAAAATACTCGTTTGAGTATATTGAGGACGCGTGTTGCTTTTGTAAAGGCAGTGTTAGTTTGAAGTCAGGTTTTTAAAATGGAGCATATCCAGACACCCAATTCATTTTCTTCACTGCAATTTTCAAGAACATGTGAACCTATATGATGTGTGAACTCTACTCGTTTCCCTATATTCATGAACTTGTGTTTCTTGAAGTTAAACGGCCATTTGTTCTACAACGTCCAGCTGTGAATCTTATCAATATATTTTTGTAATCGCGGACAGTCTTCTGGGCTACGGATGTGAAGCCATAACTTTATTTCGTCCGCAAATAACGAAATGTAACATCGAACAATTTCGGTACTTCGTTGACATGAACCAGAAAGAGGATCGGACCAAGGACTGAACCTTTTGGAACTCCGCTAGTTTCTGCGATTTGTTCTGATAATGCACCGTCAACACGTACCTTGGTTTTGCAATTTGTTAGGTAATCATTTAGCCGATTCAACAACTTTCCGATGATACCAGGCCTTTGAGGCTTCTGCAGTAGTAAGCTATGGCCCTTTATCTACCGCTTGTGTCTAATTTTCCAGCATTATCAATAGATTAGATAAACAAGTATAATTCCGTCTAAATCAATGCTGTTTCCTCGAAAGCTGCTAATTATTTTCTAAACGTTTCTTTAGATCATCATCAACAAGGCACTCGAGTAATTTGGAAATCACGGGTAACATAGTAACGTGTTGGTAACTAGAATCATCGGAGTGATTTCCACTTTTATAAATAGGAGAAATTATTCCGCGTTTCCGATCTGTTGCAATCACTCCATTTGCCAGTGTTTGTTTGAACAGGTATATAATATCATTTTAAATGACATGTATTCAAATATTCCCCGATGTGTTGAGATAGTCTGTAAATTTTTGGCATGGCTTCACTGAGATTTAAATGTTTTATTTTTCAACCATCATAGAATGGGAAAAATCGATATATCGTGAAGTTAAATCGTGCAGCTCGTATAAGTTGTCCTCCAATCAAAGACCTCATTCAAAACTTAATGCCTTTGGGATTAGCTCTTGAGCGTTTGAAGTTTCCTGTGTGATACATCATTTAAGTCGAGTTGACAGAATTCATGTTTTTTTCTCGCTCGTAAACAATGAATATTTCACGAATACATAACGACCAAAATTAAAACGTGATAATGTTTGATTTTAGGAAAATAGTTTGGTTAAATACTCTAAACGAAAGAAATAGAAGCGCAACCGTAATGTTCAGGCTAGTACATATTTGTTGGTTTTTTAAGATAACATATTTGTAGATTTCGTGAAATTGTAAATTCTGTTGTAACAGAAATTTGAAATCAATGATTTAATTCATGGGTAAGTACTTAGCCTGCAAGGGGTAATTCGGTCAGTTGGTAAAATAGCGAAGTAAGCTTCGATATTTACCTCCAGAAGTGGATTAAATATTTCCAATTCATTCAGTTAACAGGCATACTGCGATGAGTCCTCTTCAGTTTGTGTATTATTGGATGATAGGGATTAATGCTGAATGAGCTCGTTCCAGTGCAGGACAACCAGTATTGATCGACAAGGTGTTGTATATAAATTTTGAGATGTTTTTTATTCTTGAATCATGTGGTTTAAAAATCTTACGACTGCAGAATCATTAGAAGAAGTTACCGAGATCAGAACAAAAAATGATCATTTACATGCATTTCCATCAGACACACACCCCATGCATGCAAATGACCATTTTTTATTCATGGTCATGTGTTTAAACCCTATCTACTTGTGTTTGGGCACATGTGACTGAACGTGTTAGTGGTACAAACCATATCCCACCACTTGATTACCGATATCAGTTTCCGAAAAACTAAAAGATAAGTGACGCTAAACAAGGTATTTTATTCCTAGTATGGCCACTGTGACCCATGAGACTAGCGGATTCTTCGTTTTTTAGCACGATGATATTATGTGGCTATGGGGTTATTGCGTCAGGTCAAACGATACCGACTTGCGTGCCTCTCTCCTAACATCCATTAGATAGTTTGCTCAGACTTCAAGGTCACTCGATACGATATTAAGCACGTCAACCCACCTCGCGTTTCACACCCGTGTGTCGCGATGCATCCCTCAGATCAACGTTTTCCATCCTAATCCCGATCACCAAAGAGAGAGAAAAGGTTAATTGCGTTCATTGCGCACATGACACAAGTAATCACGCCTCATGGGGATATCATAACACCATGCCAAAATGATTATGCCAGTTGACACTATGATCTGACTAGTCGATCGATTTCACACCAACCGATTCAATTCAAGCCCTCGTCATGCTGGGCTCGCTTGGCCGACATTAACAAATTGCATATCAATCAAAAACGTCGGTGTTTGTTCTGCAGCTATTGATTTCGAGGTTGGCGTCGGTCGAGGCATCCTCGGGCAATCCTACCGAAACCCGAATGTATTGTAGTTTTGTGATTGTACTCGTCGGGCATTTCGATTATACTTTCGCTTGTATGGTGTCTGAAGGTGGTGTTCTCCATATAATCCGAAAGCGAGTCGTTAGCACCCGTTGCTGAGTGGATAGGGAGCTGGTCTTTCGCAGTTATTTTTAATATTAATGATGATAATCAACATGAACATCAGTATAATTGAAATCTGGATTAGGCACATATTCAGAATTGTGCAACCTAGGCCGTCGTATAGGAAGTCACATATGATAATCTCTGTGCCAGTTCTGCTTCACGTTGGAAACACCGGTTATCGTCCGTTGAAGAAAGCGTAAACGTGTGAATCATAAATAACTTCACAATATCGCAGTGTTTAGTACGAAATTCCTATTGATTCGCATTAAATCCATCATAATCTGATTTGAGAATTAATATGATTGGTCACACGAATTGAATTATTTCGATCAACTAAATATTATTCTCCTAGCTTAAACTGAAGAAATCACACGCTCAGAAGCTGTTGAGGTTTTCGCTTCCAAACTCAATGAGTTTATGACGAACCATGCGGTATGTGACTGTCCCTATTAATTTTTGAGATATTTTATATTATTTATATATTCCATATCCCTTGTCATCCTATGCTTATTGTTAAGCTTACTGCTTTTTCTACCATAAAATTTTTTTGAGTTCTGAGTTCCGTCACGTGGTTACGTGGCCGAAAAAGATATTGCACTGCACTACCAAGTCAGTAATTAAGTTCAACTAAAAATATTCCCTAGCCGCTTACCGTCCTGATCGTAATGATTCCAAACTTCGACGAATTGTGCCGCTGTGAAGAGTTTCATCTTCTTTGTTTTGTCATCCTTGAATTGTGCCAGATAATTCCCCGAGGTTTTGTCTTTTTTACACGTCGTCATTTTTAAAACCAGTTAAATGACCGATGGTTTGGCAACTGGTGATCAGTTGGATATTGAGTTATTTCCCAGAATTCAAACCACCTCTCTCCTTCCTGATTGGACATAATTCGTCCAATCCCCATAGGATGAAATCGAGTGAGCATCAGGTGCCCCCATTGAGTAATCTCACATGTATATTTCAACAAGTGGTAGGTTAGAAATCGACTAGTATTTTGGAGAAAAATTGTAGTCGGTAAAATTCATTCACTCATTCTATACAAGATTAGTAGAATTTTAAATTGGCTTGGTGGAAGCATTACATATCTGGAAGAAATTTCTGAAGAAGTGGGAAGATTTTACTTCAGTTATCGGGATCACTGCTTAAACAGTTGATATTGGGTGACCATTTCTCATTACTTCTTCCGGATTGCAGTTTACATTAATGCTTTCAAAACGCGTCGTATGTATATTTTAGCAAGTGGTGAATGATCAGCCATAAAGCAGTTGTGAGTACAAAAAGTTGCGTCAAAATTATATCCCGTTACAGTTCTACACTGCATTGAAAAGTTTTCGAAAATCATTCATCCTATGGTGATTAATAAATATTATCATCATCTATAAACCCCATCGACTCCACCACGGTTTAGTTAAGTTTCGACCTTTATTCAACATTCGATTTTAACATTTTTGTTGGTATTTACAACCTCCTTATATAAAAAATACTGGATCCTAATTTCCTCAAGAAATATTTGTCAAAGATGCTGTCATTTGATATTTGATGACAATTGTATTTGGTTGATATTTTGTCTATAATATTCGTTCATTATTTATCCATACGTGTGCAGTTATTTATGAAAAATGATGTTACAAGTTCAATTTTTTCGCATTCTCATTTTCTCTTCTTTCTAAAAACGTGTAGAGATTTCAGTTACACTATATGTAAGCTTATAAGTCTTAGGTTTACTCATTGAATTAGGGAAATTCTCCTTCATCCATAATGAGTGAATTCAATAAGTATCCACTTGTACTGATTTAGGAGCAACCCTCATCAGCCCGAACATTAGTCTATGAAATATCTCCTAGAATGTTAATTGCTTATATAATTATCAACGACCATTCAGAGATACGAAGTTAAAGTGTTTGAGTCAGCGTTACACATATTTCAATTTCACGGTTCTCGAATTGCTAAATATGTCCCTCGAAGTTATGTCTTTCTCAGTCAAGATACACAGGATTGAACAGCTTATAAATTACAGGCTCTGTATTGGAATAAATATAAGTTGATTGATGTAGAATGAAGCTTAACGTGGGACAGTGCATTTTGTGATCAGTTATCAGTAAGATAGGTAACCAATAGATGGATGAATGTTTCACGCTGAACGCCTCAAGGTTTCTCTCGAAATGCATTCTTCTTGGGCTGCTCTTTATCAGCAAGATCACGGTTTAACATTTTTCAGCGGTTCCGCGTTTGTGAAAATATGCACTTACTCAATTCTCTACACTACTGAATTGTAGAATTGACACTCACAATAGTCAGAAAGATATCTGAAACCAAAAGGATCATGTCCGGTGGTTTTATTACAATTTGTCCAATTCATACTAACGTAACCAGATAAAAACCCCGGCCATATTCGCCTCATTAGCCAGAAAATTAATGAGATTTTCTTTCATATGAGCACGTAGTGAGTTCAATGAACACATCTTCAAGCGAAATAATAAACGTCTGAGTATCTAACATTGAATTTTTTAACACAACTTTGGCTATATCACAGTAAACATTTTCAGAATCGCGAACTCTATTTGGGGATTTAGGGATTAGAGTATATATTGGTAAAAAGCGAACACATTTCAACAGCACAGGATTATGAAACTGAGTAAAATAATAGTATATAAGGAATAGCGTATAACAAATGTACTGCTCACGATTGATGTTCGTTGGTATATGTAAGTACAATTACAATATAAATGTCGTCTTGCAAGGAGAGTCCACACATGTTGCGGTAAGAAATTCCAGAATAATCTAGCACGTAGGGCAAACAATGGTGGCGACAATCAATATGTGAACTTAGGATGTAGAGGGATAAGTTATTTCTAAATGTTAATTTCTTACCACAGGCTTGAAAGGAGTGTCGCAGTGATTGTCCCTTGGTTGACACAATTTTATAGGTAAGAACAATTTCGCTCTGCCTCCTTCATTTGGGTAAAGTCACATAGACCAAGACCAAGGGAACATTACGAAGACTCATCATTAACTTTTTTGTTCTATGATACATTTTATTGAAGAGAGCATAGAGACCTTTACCTTATACTCCATCGTTAGACATTTATTATCCCTGGTATCGTTACCACCTAGAATCTTCCAAATATTCTTTGAAAGGTACCTAATAGTCTGCTGGCTTTTAGATATACATTCTGGCAGTAAACTGTACTTTAAAGAGCTCCACTAGTCCATGCCCCAACGTATTTCTCCACATTGCTCCATGTCGAACATCGCTATATTAATCGAAATAGGTAATCATATATATATATCGGAATTTATTTGTTTTGCTCTTGTCAACGGATTAGCAGCAAAGTTATCCTATCGGCGTAAATTTCACAGTTTGCTCACGCGCGCAAACTTTTTTCAATCGCTAACTATTCTACGGTTTTTGCTATCATTGCAAAGATCGCGTCGAGCTACGAATTTTGATACTTGTTTCTGTGTTCTAGCTTGTGTAGTTAACGAGTTATATTGGATTATTTGCAACATGACGAAATCACGTGTTTCAAAACAGCCACCTCGACCCGTCGAACAAAAACCCGTCACAGCCGAACAACCCAATTCAGGCTACTAACATGTTTCACCGCATCACGAGAACCAACATACGGACTAAAAAATCGATCGATCAAACTGTGGCAGCGACATCGAACCAACTCGACCTCATTGCCAAGTGCCTGGATCCGGCGAACGCAACAATGGTCACGGCCGGCCCAGCTGATAGGACGAATCTCGACACGCAGAATTGTCCCGAAGTCACGTGCAAAGCATGAGAACAACCGGTGAGTCCCATGGCGTGTAAAGTAATAACGTGTTTTCTGTGTATGGGTAAAATCCATGGTAAATGCGACCGTACTTTAGCCCCTGACTCGATAGCATTATTAAATAATGAAATGGTTCCAGGTGCATGCTATGTCTGTGTTCGTTGCAGAGCTACATCTTTGCACAAAGCCGATACTTTTGAAGGAAAATTAGAAAATAGAATGGCCGGTTTGGAGTTGGGCCTTCGACGTGTGGAAGAAATGTTGGTAAATCATGTGAGTACGCAAGTGATCACTGATGTAAACCATCATATCAATACATCGAGTTCGGAACCACCATTGAAGGAATCTAAGACTAAGGCTATTCGTGTGCCAAAAAAGCAAAAAAGCAGGGTTATTCCCGTTTTGGAATCAGCTAAAACGACCACAGAAGTAGGAAATACTTACAGAGATATGCTGTTACGGTCGACCTCAGCTGTACACTCCAAAACTGCTGTACCCGACTCACAAAGTCAAGCCACAAATGTTTTTAATTCTAAAACGCTTGACTTTCCGATACGCAAAAAGAACACCCCATACACGCTGAACGTGATATGTACGAATGTCAGCGAGTCTTAAGAAAGCCTGTTTGATAGCAAACAGAAACACGATGTCGAGAAATGGTCTGAGCTTTGTCACCTAATGAAAATTGAACACGTAAACGCAGAAAAAGTGACTCGTCTAACTCGCCATTCAACTTCACCTCATATTGGTCAACCTCGCTTGCTCAAGGTAACACTAAAATGCGAGGCTGATATCGAGAACGTATTGCTGAATGCATACCTACTCAAGTCAGATTCCGACTCAAACTGCCGCATATATCACGATGTACCATGGTGGGAAAGGAAGGGCAGCTTGAAAGCCAGGGAACAAACGGTATCGCGAAGTATAGTTCTACTTGGTGTACCAGAAAATACTTCTAGAGCATCGAATCAGGAAACCGTAGAGCACGACGTCAAACAATGGCGCTACATTGCGTGTTCTCTCGATATTTCTAATGCCGTTGTTGCGGACACTTTTCGAGTTCAATTTTCGCCAAAATATAAAGGGGATGGACCGAAACCTCTGAAGATTACGTTCTTGACCAGCGCTATGGCTGAATTAGTAAGGTCGGAATGGACAAAAGGGAAACGAACATTACCCAAGGATGTTAGACTTAGCCCACCCAAACCAAGTCAAACACTCTCCAGTTTGGAGATAGCGGATAGCAGCGTTTCCATCCAAATGGAGGAAATCAATGCATCAAAAAACGTCGTAGGTCCGGCTCAAATCGAGTCGGACTGAGCAATTCACACCGAAAACTAATTGTCGATTCAAGCCGTCGGCGACCAATAAGACGCACACATGTTTTACCATCCAAAGAAGCCGGACCAATAACTTCGGTTTACACCCCGTCATTACTCGGTGATGTAATTTACCCACCATCTTTGACACGTACTCAAATTACCTGCTCAAATAAACCGTCTTTGCTGTCAACATCGACTGTCAAATTTTTGTATACGAATGCCCAATGCTTGACAAACAAACTACACGAATTGACTGAACTAACTACCACACACTCGCCAGACGTGATTGCTGTAACTGAGACATGGTTTCATCCAACTTTAATAGACAATGAAGTTGCCATTGAAGGTATGTCTCTACTTCGTCGCGATCGCCTGACTCGAGGAGGTGGTGTTGCGCTTTACCACATTCGGAAACTGCTCTGCCAAGAGATCACTGATGACGATTTACAACTGCAAGACACATTATGGTGTTCGCTGAATGTAACAGCAGGTGAAAAATGCATAGTGGGTGTGATTTGTCGTTCGCCCTCAGCCAACGAAGCCTACAATTCAGCATTACTTGCAAATATACGCTTAGCGGCTACCAGATACCGCGGCAGACTTCTACTGATCAGAGACTTTAATCTGCCGAACTTTAAGGGAAATTCATTTCATCCAGAAAATTCCTTAAATGCTTTATTTCAACAGTTGCTGGAAGAAATTCCACTCTACAACCATATTTTCAACAATACCCGATTTCGTGGTACTGATACGCCGTCTGTCTTGGACCTTATACTGACAAATGAAGAGCACGTGATTGAAAGTCTCACTTATGAAGCTCCAATACGACTCAGTGACCACTTAGTTATTACGTTTGACTATATTTGCCAGGCAATCAGAACAAGTGACATCAACAAGGTGATTAGAAAAATTGACTTTCCACAACTTAAATCTACTCTTATGAACGCCACAGACCCTGGTCTTAAGTCCGACAACGTGCACGATCAGTGGCAGTGGATGATAACCGAACTTAAATTTGCCGTTGAAATGCACTCTCATCTTGTTCCAAAGGTGCAAAAAATGGATATACATTTAAGCTGAGAAGCCGAACACGAAAATGGTTGACCTTGCGAAATGCTGCATGGCGAGCTCATCGACATGATACCACTGTTGAGAGTTGGGAGACATTCCGTTTGCTGAGAAATAAGGTAAACAAACTTGTTGTTGATGACAAACTGAATTATCAAAATCATTTACTCAACAAAATGGAATCCAACCCCAAAATTCTCTACCAGATCATAAATAACCGGTCAAGGGCGAAACCAGGAGTTGCTGCTTTAAAGACACGTGATGGAACAACAACAACAGCATCGCAATCTGCCGAAGTTCTAGCCCATTTCTTCTCCACTGTCTTCAGCCCACGAAACACCGTTACCTGTCCCTTAACTCCCGTCATCTCACCCGAAAATGTTTTACAACAACTAACTATTACCTCGGAGAGTGTCCTCCGCACATTGCTAAATCTCAACACGAGAAAATCTCCCGGAGCTGACGAAATTACCCCGTTGATTCTTAAAAACTGTGCTTATACTTTGTGTACGCCTCTCACATACTTGTTTAACCTCTCTTTAACCCAAAGTTTCGTTCCCTGTGATTGGAAGAATGGCATCATTACCCCCATCCACAAAGGAGGAAACCGTTCCGAAGTATCCAACTATCGGCCAGTTACACTACTACCGGTGATCTCTAAAGTGATGGAGCGCCTCGTAGCAAACAGCGTCACAAAACATCTGGAAGACAATTGCTTGCTCGCAGTCGAACAACACGGCTTCAGAAAAAGACACTCTTGCCTTTCAAACCTTCTGCTCGCCCTCGATGACTGGACACAAGCTGTAGACAAAGGTCTCACAGTACACGCTTGTTATCTTGATATGTCAAAAGCATTCGATCGTGTAACCACAGTCTGTTACTACAAAAGATGGAGCTATGTGGAATCAAGGGTTCATTACTAGCCTGGTTTGAGGATTATCTCCGCGACCGTGTCATTCGAGTAAGGGTTGATGGTGCTTTGTCACGACCTATTGCAGTAACGAGTGGGGTGCCGCAGGATCAGTGCTTGGACCACTTCTTTTCCTGATGTATGTCAACGACTTACCTAAACTTGTTCGCTGCAAAATCTTGTTATTTGCGGATGACATCAAGCTGTGGACACAAGTACGTACAACTGAGGATTGCAGAGAGCTTCAGCTGGACCTCGATGCCTTACAAGACTGGTCAGTTAGAAATGAACTACCTTTCAATGTCAGAAAATGCAAGGTATTGACTGTTGGAAGACATTTCGAGTACTCCTACACCCTTGGTTCCCATATTCTTGAAAGCACTGACAAGGAGAAGGACTTGGGTGTGTGGGTGAGCAGCACTTTGAAACCGTCACATAACGTCACAGCTGTCTATGAAAAGACGTCACGAGTACTGCTACTGCTAAAACGCGTGTTCGGGAGTTTCACTAAGCAAACCGTTCATCGAATAATTAATACGTACTTGAGGCCAACCATGGAGTATGCGGTTCAGGCTTGGTCACCCTGGCTACAGAAGGACATCAGCCTCTTGCAGAGAATATATCATCGGACTACCAAGCTCGTACGCGGTTTGAAGCACAAACAATACGAAGATCGTATTGCAAGTCTCAATCTATTCGACTTTCGCTACCGCCGTCTTAGAGGTGATTTGATACTTATGTTCAATATACTGCATACCCCCAACCATCCCCTAAATCAACTATTCACGCGACTACCACCCAGAACCAGCCGGAGTCACGACTATACAGTACATATTCCCGACTCGAGACTAAACTGTTGAAGGTACTTTTATTCTGTACGTGTATGCTTTACCTGGAACTACCTACCTTGTAAAATTGCACATTCACCCAACTTGGATATATTCAAATCGAAGTTGGACAATTTCATGTTGACCAATCCAAACTTTCAACTTACATATTTTACACCATAAAAGCTTTGAACTTTGAAACCAGTTTCTGACCAATGGATTTTTACTTGATTCCTGAACTGCTCAGTAAGCAAACAAATCCCGTTTTTCTGCCCATGTTATTCGTAATTATCATATTATTCTGTGGTTTTTGTCAAGCTATATGCTGTTTAGACCATTAAAAATTGAATTGACCTGTTCAATCACATGTGTCCACACACGTAAAAATGTGTGTGATGGAGATTCATGCGAGTGAGGATTTTTCTTTAAGACTGTGAACTTTGAATCTAAATGAGTGTGGGCGCATGTAATTGAACAGGCTGCGAGTGTCAAAGTTATCTAAAAGTGGTTTACAATCAAGAACCATGTTTACCATTTCTAGCTAATCTATAACTTCCGCCTATGAATCGATAAACGCTTCATTTCAACAACGAGCTTGCTTTTTCAATGCTCAAATCAGTTGCAACATTTAGATTAGATTATAACTTATCTTGCTCTTTTAATGATTTGCGCTGCACCTTTTAAATATTGCGCAAACATTCAGGATTCAATGTTCAATACTTTACGATGTTGAAAATCCCCGAGTTAAACAATTACCATATTATAGTAAATATTCGTACTTTAACAAGAAATAACTAATATATATGTTATGTCACGTATCGTTTCGTTAGATGCTCACCGTGGATTAATGGGCAGGTACGGTTAAATCGATTTTCATCAACATCGTATCATATAAAACTGACACATGCATAATAAAATATTGACGACAGTTGTTATGAGAACGGGGAGTTCGTAATGCCGCTAAGTTGCTGCGTATATGTTGTAACTCACGGTATTTAAATAAACGTTTAAATGGGTGATTTGGACTATGAAGTATTTTGTATGTAGGTATCCCACCACTAAATTTATAAAATAATTGTTCAAATGGTGTTCGCGGAGTTGGCATTGTTTGCATAGGAGGTGTTAGGAGGTAATCAAACTACATGACATTATCAGATAAACTTCTATCGAAATGATTTGCGAGTGTTTTAAAAAAGGGTTCGTTTGTCCTTTCATCGTCTTTGTCACATTGTTCGTCGTTAAGCTTCTTCGTAACTGATTTCCGATTGGTCCTTACGTGGTAGCTAATTCAATGTGTTGATTGATCGATGATCCAGTGGAGTGTGACGCCTCGAGGAATTGTCGCGCATGTCGATTGGGACATTTGGCGATTATTTCGGAATTTTTCCAGTCAAAGTTGTGACAAAATTGATCCGTATGTAGTGAGATCAATGAATTTTGCTCGTGTCGTTTAATTGCAAATTGATGTACACGTAATCTTGTGGCCAACATTCGACGAGTTTGAACAACATAGAGTTTTTTGCAATTCTAACACGGGATTTTGTAAGCAATGGTGTGTTGATACATTTTGAGATTTTGTCCTGGATCTAGCTTGCTTTTCTAATACAATTTTTCTGAACCTCAAACTATTATGAGTTCGCAACTGTCATCATTAGAATTTTCGGCGCTTCCTGCTGTTGTGTTATGTCGGAGGGTGATGTTCCTCATATCATTCGAGAGCTCGTGATCAGCACTTATCGCTAATGCACTTCGCACATCCACAATATGAATAACGTACTTCTTAAAAGATCATATCAAAGCGCAGACTGCGACACTTCGACTGACTCTGGTTTGCGCAAAATTGAGGTTTCAGCCAACTAGAATACACCGCGCCAAATTGTCTGTGAAGCCAAGGATAATCGTCATTCGTGTGTACTAGCCTAATCATTCGGTGCGTTTTCAACATTCTCAACAAAACATACTGACTTGAATCAGCTTCTGTAAACTAAGATGCTTAAAAGCTGCATACCCCGAGTCGCACATTACAATTTTGTGTTAAAGAAAGCTCGAACGTTTGACGGGTGGAGGATTTTTATTCTCCAGAAATGCCGCTGTATAATCGCTGAATTTATCTCGATGTCAGTCATCTGTTGCGTCGGTATGCTCAAAAGTGAGCACGAGTATCAGCTGTTTCTTTTACTGCGACACAGAAAACACCCGATTCTTTGACGCGTGATTCACCGTGGGTTTCGAAAAGTAAATACGAGTGATACGTATTTGTTTGTCACGCTCAATTCAAGGTAATTCAAGTTTTTAATGGTCTAAAAAGCAACAAGCTTAACAACAACCATAGGATGGTAAAAATTAAAATTTATGTGTATAAACAATATGTGAACATAGATTAAACAGTATATAAGTGTTCTGGAAACGAATAATGCAATAAAAATTCGTCTAATTTCGTTTTAAAGTCATGCAAGCTAGTGGCGTGAGCAACAGTAGAAGGTTAACTGTTCCAAGTAAAACAGACACGGACAGAGTAAAAATACCTTCTACAGTTCAGGCGGGTATGGGGTACGACCAGCACATATTCATGGGTCCGATAATTCCGCGTGAATAAATCCTGTAGGGATGGTTCGGGGCATGGAATATTTTGTAAAGTAAGATAAGGTCTCCTCTGATTCGTCGATAGGGAAAATCGAACAGATTCAGTTGAGCTATCCTTTCTTTATATGGTTTGTTTCTGGTGCTGAGAACTAGTTTTGTTGAGCGGTGATAGATTCGCTGCATAAGTTCCACATCCCTCTCGAGTCACGGAGACCTTGACTGCACACCGTTTTCCATGACCGGTCTCAAGTATGTATTCATGATCCTTGGGAATATCTATGGCGAGAATTTCCCAAATACACGTTTGAGTAGATTTAAAGGCACTGTTAGTTTGAAGTGATGTTTTTAAACTGGAGCATATCCAGACACCCAAATCTTTTGTTCACTGCAATTTTCAAGGACATGCGAACCTATGTGATATGTGAACTCTACTCGATTCCCCACATTCATGATGTTATATCATGTAGGCTTATTATCTGTGGTGACTAGCTCCATAATGATGAAATTAACCAATTGGAAATCCATGAAGTATAAACCCAATACACGCTATGTTGCTCGTTGATAGACATTTTCCACAATCTAGTGATTTTTTCAGTTGTGTACGTGTATAAACCTGTAGAAAACATTCTG
The DNA here is from genome assembly GCA_013407085.1 of Atriophallophorus winterbourni. Lineage (NCBI taxonomy): Eukaryota > Metazoa > Platyhelminthes > Trematoda > Plagiorchiida > Microphallidae > Atriophallophorus > Atriophallophorus winterbourni. The sequence continues at coordinate 15,444 of JACCGJ010002726.1, read as the reverse complement.
TACATAAGTATACTAAATCTAAATACTTGTGACGTGTGCCTTTAAAAATAAAATGCTGGTCCCTACAATTCTTTTATTTGATATGGTCTGCCATTTGTTGTCGCGCACATTGAATTCTGATTTTATCAACTTTATTTTCGCAAATTCATCTAAGCGATGGGCTTTGCAGAACCATTGAGCTTGGTGTTCATCACCCCCTATAAACATTAAATGAACTCGAGTCCAACCAGTTTGCTGTTCAAATTTATCAGTTGTCTGATTCCGAATCGGATAACAGAAGGCCGAAAATTAAATTTACTCCCTGCGTGCGGGATTTCTCGAAAACCAGTTATAGAATGTATCAATCAGATTCTACATTGTAACGACTTTCGCGAATTGAACACAACAAATAATTGTACAAGGAATTACTTTAAGATACAAACGGAACAAAGTTACTCCATTTCGAATTTGTTGTTCTGCTCATATCCTCTGTACTTGTTGATAGAACACTACATTGCTCAAGTATAAGCGTCGTGAGCGCTTGACCTTGTATCAGTTTGTGTTTATGCATTTAAAAATCCTGGCGCGTTAAAAGAACAGTGTTTACCGGTGTCTTCAAAGTATAAGTTTGAGCTAATTTTCTGATATTCAGTTCAACCCTTCTAGCAATGAAAAAGGAAAAAAATGGGAATGAAGAATAGCACTCGAATGCAAAGTTTCTACTAGTGGTTCCCACCCCCTCGATGACTTATTCCAGCTTCGAACTTCAAGCAACCTCTGAGTTCATGGTTGCATGTCGGAAATTTCACACTTCTAACGGATCTGCCGCAAGTATTTTTATTCGGGGCGTGTTTGACTTGTTTGAAATTCTTTACCTGCCGATTTGACAAACTCAAATAGTTTATAAACAAGGAGCGCTCCTCCACTGTTTCAAGCGCATACGGATCCAGATCTTACTGTCCCTACTTGATGAGTGCAAACAGCACGAAACCGGTCGTGGGGTGTGTGTGACGGAAAAGCATGCAAATGAATATTTTGGTTCAAATAGTTTACCTTTATTCACATCAGAACTTGAAAACAGTATGAACTATTAATAAGCTATCAATTTTTCTTATTTATACATATAAATATACATGTAAACTTATATTTTAACTCTGAGGTAAACGTAAAAATATTTTTTAACCACAAACCTTGCATCTTCAATCTAGATATCAGTTAATCTGGTTGAGACCCTGAAATATTGTTCTAAAAAGTCGTAACACAATTTTTGTGGCCAAGTAACTACGATATAATCGTTCCTGAACGCATGCATTCAGTTAAAATAACTTACTCGCGTCCCCCTGGGCCGTCGTAAAATTGCTGCATCAAATTATATCAGTTTCTAATGGATATTATACAAAACCGTACCAATGAATAGGAACGTAACTGACTGACCTGCGTCAGTCAGATAAAACAAGATCAAGCTATTCAACTCCGAGAAAAGTGATTCTTAAGACCGACTGGGTGATCTTCATACCTCCACCTTGAGTCTGTCACTTTAGTCACAGTTGATGTTGCATCACATGAATACGATTTTTATTTGCAGTGTTCATGAAAATTTCGGTGGGAGCTTCATTCAAAATGGTTATCGTGGGATATCAAAAACGTTGTCGCCTCGATACATTTTTATCAAAATTCTGCTGGTTATCGTAAGAGCCAAAATCGTAGCACATACATCGATCAGCCGAACGACTATTATATTCAACGACCGCATACAACTCTAAACGATGTCAAGAATGCCACCTAACTATTAAAATGATGAAGACTTTGGGATTGACGGAGAAATATGCTTATTGGAAATAAACTTAGCATTCGGCTTACGGAATCGTTTTAAACAGGTGTGTAAGTTAAGGCCTTTAACGATAGAATGTGTGTACAGTGTAGTATTTTTGTTACATCATTTATGCTCTTTCGCAATTAATTAGGAGATATTTGCAGGTTCCGATAGCAAATCATTAAGCAAAATTCTCTTGTCACTCATAAAACCTGGAATTAAACGTGCTAAGCAACTGTACGCAAATTCACTACTAGATGAAAAAGATTATGGAAGGCTTTAAGAAAACTGTGCGGCCAGGACAATGTGCGCAGGTTGCCAAGCAGCTCAACAGATTAACTTAATCTCGATTTTGTTGGTGAAACACGTGCATAATAATCAGACAACTTTCCCATGTTCACAAGTAGTTGGCTCAGATTTCAGTATATTTGAAAATGTTGTCCTTATGAGGCTCTGTAGGTTAAATGTGCACCAAGCGCCTGGCCAACACAGGGTAAATACAGCGGTACTTAAGTTATGTGCGCCAAGGATTGACAAACCTATAGCTTCCATTTTCAACCTTGCCTTTCTGCTGGTATCATTGCAAATGACCGGAAAACTGTTAGGATTACATCGGCCCCCTTTGTAAAAAACTGCTTATTAAACAATTGCGGTCGAAATTTGCTCGTTGATATCATGTGTATATTTTTGTGTGAATACTTTTTGCTTTTATGTGAAATTCGTATACAATTCGTCGTGCGATCTTAAACTATCCTAAAGCTGAAATTCCGAAAATGTTGGATTAAAGCTTTGTTATTCTTCTTCAATCCTCAATGCGGCTATTTAACTATGCTCTATTTAACTATGTGTGCTTAATACTCGATTACAATTATGGCTATCTCGTGAGTGCTACACATACAATGACAGAGGTCATGATGCCTTTATTTGTTAACAATCGAGGCAAACAGATAGTAAATTAAATTTTAAGCGGCACAGAAGTCAATCAGATCAGCTAATGGGAAAAATAACTAAAAATGGAATTGATTGAAAACGAGAAAAGAAAAGAAAAGAAAACAGAATGCTTGCACGAATAGAACAAATTTATCGTTATGTCTATTGATTTCCACTTAATTAATTTAGCGGCTTTTCCCATTTTTGATCAAAGTGGACTATGGTAGGGCTACAATTGGTTTTCTCTGTAGTTTACATATGCCTACTCAGTGAGCTATGAGTACAATGTTATTTGGAAAACGGTCGCTTCGATTGAATTACGTAAAGTGATCGTTCAAGATCTATCAACTTTCTCACGATCTAAATTCAAGGGAATTCATATCTCTTACATGCAGAATTATGGATAAAGGCCCACTCCTTAAATTCAAATTTCAAAATGCAGCAACAAGTTATCCTTTAACCAGCACCACCTGAAATTCGCTGGGGTTACTTTGGTCAGACTATCAAAATATCGGCTAAAATGAATCAAGGATAAAAAAAGAGCTTTCAAGATTCAAGATTCAAGATTTTATGGTTGAAAAAGCAATTACTTTGCAATAACCATGCAGTTGAACTATAAGTACAATTGTATATGTGTATATGTGTAGAAAAATTTCAAAATCAAAATAATTCTGGTAACAATAGATTATAAATAGTTCGGGGCATAATTTGGATTGACTCTCAGGAAATCGTCCAGTTTTAATTTAAATATAGAAAAAGTGTTTGAGCTTACCAAATTGGCTGGCAGGGAATTCCAAGCGATACAAATACGCACAGAATAAATATACCTGCGGCAGTTCTGATTGGAGTGGGGTATTTCCAACTTGCAGTTGTGACCGCGGTTGTTGCTGGATGTTCGTCGGTGAAATAGTATATCCAAAGGATGGGAAACACTGTTAAGGATTTCGAATGTGAGGAGGAGGTCGGCTCGCAGTCTCCTTTGTGCAAGTGTCGTCAGCTTCAGTTTACTTAGTCGGTCAGCGAATGGTAGGTTTTCGAGCCCAATGACCAACTTTGAGGCTCTGTGATATATGCGATCCAATAGTGAAATGTCTTTTTGAAGCCATGGAGTCCAGGCTTGTGAAGCGTAATCAGTAAGCGGGTGTATGTACGTGTTCATCATCAGAGAAAAACAGCTCTGGGAAAAACGTCCGAATATCCGCCTTAACACACCGAGCATCCGAGACGCGCGTTTGTAAACGGCTTCGCATTGTAGACCATTTTTCAGGCTACCGCAAATCCAGACACCCAGGTCTTTTTCTTCTTTGGTGTACTCCAGGATATTGTTGCCAAGCTTGTATGAATGAGAAAAGCTTAGCACACGACCAATGTGCATGATTTGAGACTTCTGCATGTTTAGCGGTAGGTTATTTTCAGATAACCTTTATGATAAAATCCAGATGGTGTTCGCAAAAATTTAACCTGTATGAAATTAACAGAAAATTTATTTGACCAAAGAATCGAGATGCACTATGATCAAACCAATGAAATGCACAACTTTGCTTTTGGTAAAAATACCAATTAACCCGATGAAGAAGCATTAAATCTTGTATAGCACATACTGACAGGTGATTTACATTTTAAGAATACTCGATAAGCACTTGGTTTATATCACATTTAGGTGGGATTGAAATAAACCAGATATGATAGTGTCGATTTATTGCAATGGACCTGAAAATCTTGCTTCAGCAAAAAAATATTCGTATAAGTATGTACGTATCTTATCAAAATCTCAGTGAATTTAACCATTCTCATGGAATCGTTAAAGGTGTTGAACTGACATTTTTCTCCTAAACTAGATAACATTGATTGACCCGTATTTATCTGGAATTCATTGAATGGCAGATAGTATTAAAACAATCTGCTGTTTAATATGCAAAAGTCAAAAATCCCGCAATCCCAGTTTTTCTTACCCCTACAAGCTCAGAACGCAAAACATGGATTGCGTAACCTAAGAAAAGGACCAAGATTATTGGATTTTGATAATTTAAAAAGTGGTTATCCACAAGTGAAGCTGTTTACAAACGCTCTTCTCGTCTGATAGACATGGTACGGTGGAGTTTAGGCCGTTATCCCCCGGGTTCAATTCTTCCTATGATGAACACGTATACACGTTTGGCGGTAGACTATGCTAGACAAGCCTAGACACCATGACTCCAATAAGATATTTCGTTTCTAGACCGTTTAAAACACCGAGTGCCCGAGTTGGTCGACAATTTTCAAAATATGCTATACGTTGAGCGCATTAGGCGATTGAGTCTGTGGTCTTTTACACAAAAGAGAATGAGAGGCGAATTTCTCCTTACATACAAAGCTATTATTACTTTTTACACTTCTTGAAAAATGTATTCCAACTTCGAACTGCCAACAAGATCCGAGACCGCGGTTTTGTTTTGGATATCTCACACCGCGAACAGAAGTGCTGCTGGTGTTTTTAATCAGCGCGTGTGCATTTGTCTTTTAAATTCGCTCGAAGCCAGTGTCATAAACTTCATTCTTTAAGCTTCATTTAAATCGAAACTTGAGGATTATTTGCAAGACAACCATGATTTGCCCCCGCCTATAGAGAAATCATTTTTAAGATTTACGCAAATCATAAAGACCAATTCATATTATTTATCCGTATATATTTTTGTAGTCTTGACTCTGTGATTAATGTAAATCCAAATGCATTTTAACCCTAAATATCGAATATTAAGGAGCCCGTGATTTTTCAGCGCCTATTTTATCTAACATTAACGGCTCGCGAAATTGTAAGTCAAGGATTCTGTCGGCATTCAGTGAAAAATGTGTAACATTGAACTGTGGCAACGATGCTAGGCTGCTTCTAAAACAACTGTATTTACTTAGGTCACCATGACTACGATACAGGTACAACAAATTACATGTATACTTGGCACCGGTAACCATAGAAAATTAAGGGTTTGTTTACCTAAAAAATATGAGATGAGGCGGATATTAGCAGTTTTTTAATAAATATTTCCATGTATGACTAAGGACAACAATAATTTATGTGAACTTGTTGTGTGCACTTGAAAGGGATATCAAAATATTTGTCCTTCCAATAAAAAATTGCTTCCCTCTATAGCAACAGCTCCCCATAGATGCCTACCTATACGAAATAAACATCGATAATAATTCACAGTACTAGTAGTAGTATAGCAATTTCATGTTCATTTCTTTCTTCGGTCACAAAACTCTAGGAACAGTTTTGATTTAAATTATATACGTATATACTATGGTATTGTACAGCAATTCGCTATTCTTCACAATAAAAATGTTGAATCTTGAATCATTATAAATTAGACAGATCTAAAACAGAAATGATGATATATAGCTCAACAAATAACGTTAGATCAGCATGCATTCGTCTTCAATCTAGTTGGTATGTCAATTTGGAAAATAACCAGATCAGAAACGGTATCGTAGAAATACGATAGATGCGAGTAAACAGCAATGGTTTGCTTCACGAACTTGTGTTTCTTCTTATTAGCGGAGAACCTTTCAAAAAGGCAGTTAGCAGTAAACTACACTGCTCTCTTGTAGCAAAATGTTGACTCAAATAGAGAGAACGTTTTACCTCGCTCGATGCTTACTTACTGCCAATGAGTAATTACCTCCAATTTTCGACCGCATTGTTACTTGATTAAAATGATATTGGAATAAACATATCAACCCCCGAGGGAGCCGTTCAAATGACATACCATCACAGCTTAATGCGATTGGGGAAATGGAAAACGTTACGTTGGTCACATGAGGCGAGACAGTAATGAAAAATGATCGCGGGACTCTTATTTCACCCAGAAAACCAACGAGTTGCTGATTAAAATCATAATAATAATTGAACATCGGAAATTGCTGCTCGTTTATGCGAATACTCATAGATTTTCTAAAATGACTGATCTTTAATGGTTTCATCGGAAAATCTTAAGAGATGACTGGTTTTGGTGTGCTCTGAAATCCAGCAATTGCACTTCACAATAGGTCCCGTTTTACCTCTACACATCAGATAATGAACATGATTTTGCACGAACAACGTTATGCATTTGAGATGCAGCTAAATTGGATTGACACAGTCAGCTTAGGGTGAATGTCTCACCCTCAAGATTCATGATTCAAGAATTTAAGGTATGAAAAAGCTCGTAGCTGTACAACACCACAGGATATTCGTACAAGGACAATAAATATATATACAAAATAAATTGAGGCATAAGGAAGATCGACAGTTTTGTAGTTACAAAAAATGTAATGTATTGTTGCGGTATGATGAAAAAACAAATATTCGTTTGGAAAAAGATCATGTTATATAAACGGGATGTATACGCATAAATATATCCAATTTATTCCTGAAAATCCTTTCACTATATGATTGGACAACATCTGACGGTAGGGAGTTTCAAAAGAAACAAACGCGCACCGAATAGAAGAACCGACGGCAGTTCCGGTGAGAATGTGGAATATCAAATGCCTGGCGAGACCCTGAGTGTCCAGGTCCCAGTTTAGGTCCATGGCCGGGATCACTCGAACGAACAGATTTTAAAACGGGGATAGCCCAAGAATACCTGATTTTCAATTCAATCAATTAATAATACAAAAAGTACGTGAACTTTAAGCTCACTTCCAAACTTGTCATTTAAATTAATCTAAACTTGAGACAGATCCAGTACCTCTAAAGTATGTATTTATTGTATAGCAAAATAATCCAACTTAACGATCGACGTTAGACTAGAATTCGATATGAGAACCCCAGGATAGCATGTTTACGGCTCTGCATCAAGAAATTGCCTTATCAAACATGATAGGAGACGGAGTGGACGACACCGTATAACACCGCAAGCATAGAAATGATTTCTAAAAATGTCTACCATCACACCCCGGTCACGATTTTACTATAATCACGGCTTACGTAGCTACCGTTTCTGAAGGGGCCAACTTATATGCCACTATTTAAAGACATGCTTCTCCCCGTTCTGGAAAGTAGGAGATTATGAGCGATAATTTCACGTAATTGAATAATTCCTTCGATATTTCTGAAGCTACGGCCTTGACAAATTAATTTCCCTTATTCCGTTCCGTTCCGTTGACAGCGATGCGGAGTAATTGGAGCGTGACGGTGAAAGCCGCACAAATGTCAACTCAGTAAAAGACTGAGAAGCAAACCAGCCTGATTAAAAGATTAGCGCTCACCTAGAAATATAGGTAACCAACTGGTAAACATGAATACAATTTAGCCATTCAGTTGGATAAAAGTAGCGTGTTATACATGTGTTATGTATGTATGTATGTATGTATGAAAGCATAAGCCTGGTCCAGTCAAAGTCAGGGAATGTTCGTGTGCTAAGATAATGCCAGGTTGCCCAGGCCTACACAGATGAGATAGAAAATAGAAATGTAAATCGTAGTGAGACTCCGGGGTATTTCAGCATGCAGCTCACAACGGTTACCAATCAATTTATCAGGGTGTTAGCTACACAGCACAAAATTACCACACGATTTCACATCCGTGGTCTTTCACATTAAAGATGCAAACAACGTATAACAAGCGCATTGAGAAACCGAAAACCAAACGCTGCCTAATTGTCGATTCCAATCTGAAGATAATATAGCTGGGGCAGTATCAAGCATATAAGTTGCAATTCAAAGTTGTTCGTTCCCCTCTATATGTAAAAAACAAACGCTTAAAAAAGCGAATGAGCCATAGAGACGTAAATCAAATTCCGTCAAACTGAGACTCAACATTAACGTGGTACTCTGAGCTATAATGTTGTTCTCTTTGCACCATCAGAGACATTCATACCAGGCAGGTTAATGGATTAAAGTCGGATGAACACATTCTTAACTCCACCCGATCACTTGTGCGCATATCAAATCATAGCCAAATGATATTGACATGAATCTTAATTATTCACGTGTCCAGATATCAACAACTTGGCAATATCCCGGCCGGTATACTACCATCATTATACCAACAAAAACTCCACAGTGCATCGGCAGTTCCGTACGATGAACAGGTTCAACTTACCAGTTGAATATTGCGAAGGCCGTTAAGCGAAAACAATTACTGCTGACCCTACTCTTCACAATATTTCTGGCCGTTCCTCATCTATCGTTAACCGTTCTTACACTTTTAGTTCGAGCCCTAGGAATGATTGTGCCGCACGTGTTGAAATAATTCCATTCACGTACTTAAATATCATCGTTTTAAATCTCGCACTTCCCATCAAAGCAGAACCTTGAATATCTGGACCATGCGACTAATAGATCAACAAGCTGCATTGGTCCTTTACCAAAGTTTAGCTGTTGGTTTTTGTTGTCAAACAGAAATGATCCGACTATTGTGGTTGACTGCTTCAAACATTTCATCTCATTATTTTTTTACTTTGCTCTGATTAGTCCGTAGCTGCAAGCTCAGTAAACTGGTGACAGTATAGTGATGAATTCACGTGCAGAAGCTTCGTTAACTGATTATATCTATTGTAATATCATGATGCTTGCAATTAGGTTAACCTTGAATATTAGATTTTATAAACCTATGCACATTGTAAAAGCGCTTACGCCAGACTAACATTAACTCGGACAACGAGAACGTCTTCCACGTATATATATCCGGTCTGTTGTGGCGTGGAAAAAGCACTGATATTGTTCTTAAAACGCATGATATGATTTCTAGTCTGGGTCGCTTAGATTTAGCCGAGTCACATTTAAGTGGTGTTTAACACTGAAAGTCAACGAACAGAAAATAGCGTGCGGTTCATAACATGCTGTGTGCAAACTCGATTATTCATTATCGGCATGTCCTTTCGCCGAAAAAGGTGTCAATGTGCCACCGGTTGCCCATCCGATGGAAGACAACCTTCGACCGCATTGCAATTATTGCTTATTGCAGAGCTCTGCTGTATTGAGGACTGTGGTTCATTTTGGAATACCGACATAGATTCTGATCATGCCTTTGTGCGATGTAGGTTTGTATTAAAGTTTATATTTGTGACTACTCATCCGTACCAAGCCCACCGAACTATTCACAAAGTTGATCACGACGGTCCATAATGGAAGCACTGGACTCGAGTTTCGCTTTTATTTGAGCTCATCAGCAGTGCATATCCTCCACTTCGGGTGGGGATCGAACCCCCAACCATCACCATTGTAGTCCCACGCCTTAGCGATCTGGGCTACCGTCCACCGTTTGACCGATCGCAATTAAGCGTTTATGAACTGTTCTCCAGACTGAGTAGCTTTGTTTGCCCGACCAGTCCAGAAGAAGCCAGCAACATCTGCTGTGGTCGCCCAACATTAAAGTTCTCTGTTACTAAGCCTTCGAATAGGAATCGGACAACAATCGAATATATAAAACCGCATTGATTGACACACTCCAAGTTTATTGGTGCACAACAGTTAAGCGAAGGTGGAACATGATAATAGGGGTTAGATGGGGGACCGCAATAACAAGCCGCCAAACCACAAAATCAGCTTTTAGATCTCACTGGAGTTCAAAACGCACAATTGAAACTATTCGCCCAATTTTTACCCCAGAATGTCCTACTTTTCCATTTCTATTTAACTTTGTAAAAGTTTCCATTATTGAATTATACAACGAAGACACTCCAACTTTCGGAGTTTAAATTCTACAAGGTGATAAACTTCTTGTTTTGAATATGATGGTGTAGTTCGTGTTTTTGACTCTCTTACATCAACATTAACTAGTATTGTGCTAGCGTTTACAGTGCGTTGTTCACCTTCCAAATGCTGTGCGTTGTGTGATGTATCAAATTGCAATTTGTTACTTGACAATCAGAAACTGTCCGCTAACTACGAGTGAGCGGCGATAAACGCGAATCAGGCCCTGAGCAACCTCTCTGCTTTTAGAACGTCATATACTACGTATTAAAAATTCTGACTTTAAACTAAAAATCAACAATCGTGCTGTTATTGGAATGTTGTGAAAAATATTCAAAACGGTTACCGGTGCTGCATTTCACCGAATGAGTGTTTTAGTATAGTTCCCACATGAAAGCTAAATTTCGATATGCAAATGAGGATTTATCCACGATTTCGCCAATGATTGGGTTTAACAAAAAGTCAGACAGGCGTTCGAGGAACATACGCATACATGATGAGCGTCAATAACGCGAATGCGGGTCGTGTGCATTTTGAACGTCATATACTACTTATTATTATTTAAATCTGATTTTAAACAAAAATCACACATCGTGCTGTGATTGGAATGTTGAAAAATATTCAAAACTGTTACCGGTGGTGCATTGCACAGACTGTGTAACTTAGCTTAGTTTCCGAATGAATGCTAAATTTTAATTAGCAAATGAAGACTTATAATCGATTTTGCAAATAATTTGGTTTAGCACAAAGACAGAACGGCGTTCGAATGTCAGGTCACGGATACGCATACCTGATGAGCGGCAATAACCGCGAACCGGGTCGTGTGATTCCGTCCTGCTTTTCGAATGTCACTTATAAATACTGACTGTAAACAAAAATCAACCCTCGTGCTCTTTTTGGAATGTTGCAAAAATTATTCCAAGCATTTACCGGTTCAGCATTGCACCGACTGTGGGATTTAGCTTAGTACTCACATGAAGCCTAAATTTCAATTTGTTAATAAGTATTTATCTACGATTTCACAGATATTTTTTTCGAATTTCAGGTCACTGATGCACATACCTGATTAGTGGCAATAACCACGAAACCGGTCGTGCTTCCGTCTCAAAAATACTAATCAAAGGATTACTGTATTAACAAGCGGAATATTACAATTCCGGCCGGGAATAGATGTGTTCCGACAGTAGCTTTCAGATGCCCATGATCAGTCAATAGGCATTTTAGCAATAGCGTGTTGCTTAAATCATGTAAGAACCAAGTGTCCGAACTTCAAGTGTAGATGCACTTTTAAAAATTAATAGAATTATTGTAGCCAGCATGTGCCAGTCTTAGTGCAGAACAATAGTGTAAGTATAAAACTGATTTAATGAGAAAAAACAAAAATCACGTGTTTGCCTCTTCACATGCATCAATCCAATCATTGTACACATCAATTTCTTGGCTGAGATAATTAATCGTTGTCTCAAAGTCTTCCAAACACACATTGCATTTGATAGAAGCAGTATTATCCTCCCTGTGGCTGTAAAAGCGAGCATTAGTGTTGCGGAACACAGCACTTACAAAGTAACTTCACAAGACCGGTCATGATTACAAAATGGACAGTTGAAGACTTTATCCAAAGGCTGGATTACTTTTGGCTTTGGGGGAGGTTTATTTGCGCTCCTTCGTCGACCCATAATCAAGATCAGATGCAGTGAAACAGCAACAAATTACAAAGAATGTGGCTGAAAAATAAAACGATGAACTAAATTATCACAGTAATAAAACAAGGAGTTTCATAATGTGTTTTAAAAAGGCCTCCCCACCGTTTGCCGTGCCGCGCATTATTCGTAGAGCCTGGCAGAAGCTTGGAGAAACGGTCGGGTGGTCAGTCCATGACATGGCGCGTTGGGACGAAGAAACTCACCGTTGGGCGTATTCGTTTGCCTGGGTAGGGTCCAAAAGCTCCACCTAATAGTTGGCTGGAAACCTTACGAGATATGGCTGCAAACCGAGGTCAGTGGCGCCAGTGTATTTTATTATGTGTCATAATTTTTTATCCGGTATTATTTTATATATAAAAAAACAAAAAACACAAAATCGCAAGCAGTGAAACTACAAAAACAAGCTGCTTTTGAGCGTTTGATTTTGTATATTCCACTTGCCTGCTTTCCCTTTTTCACGCGCTTGCTTATCTGCTTTTGATGCTTCATATTGCTTGGCACTTTGTCTGGCTCCAGACTTGTGCTTCATGATGATGATGATGATGTGTGAAATCAAAGCCAGGAAATAAATAAAATATTACAGTTTGGTGAACGGCATGTGAAGTTGAAATACTGGCAGGTTGCTTTAGACTAGCAGATACCGTTTTTGATGGGATAACAGAACCGAAACTGGCACTGCAGTTACCTGCGCAGAATAAAAGTACACATTCGTGCACAACATGGGTTGACAAGGAGTTAGTTGCCCATACGATAACAAATATTATCGTACTCGAGTACAGTTTAACACTCGCAACAAGTGCCTGCATATTAGCCACTATAAAACCAACAAAAGATTGTTAACAGAAAATGGTGGGGTGTAAAAGCTACTGAACCTGTATGATGTATGAAAGCACAAGCTTGATCCAGGCAAAGTGCCGCACAGTCAGAGACTGCACGTGGACGAAGATACTGTCAGGTTGCCTGGGCCTATACAGATATGAGGAAGCAAAAGAACAGGAAACGGTAGTGAGCCTCCAGCTTGTTTCAGCATGCAGCCCACTACTTTTGGCCAATCAATTTAGCACGGTGTTAGCCGCACAGCACAAAGTACTGCACGATTGCACTGAACCTGTAAAAAAGTAAATACAGAACAACTGAGATAGGGTAACTTCCCTTCAACCAAAACTAATATACACGCAAACCAGTTTTGTGAGCGACCACAGTAACATCAGTGTTATGATTGAAGTTTGCTGCTATATGCTTTATTACCCTTTCCACCCTTGTCATAATACACATCATACTCTCTCGCTCTTGCAGCCATTCTACTCCATTTGTGAATTGAATAGCCTAGTTTACAGGATAACATTCTTCTCACTTCTTTGTTTGATCGATCATTCAGAACAATTTATTAAATTCACTATTTGCAAATGGACGGTTCCTGCGACCCAACAAATTCGATACTGACCCAAACGCCTCAGACGCTGCTAAACGTTGGAAACACTGGTTCAATACTTTTTCTTCTTCTTCTTATCGGTGAGCTGAACGATCTCAAGCCAGATAAACTGAAAGTATTGTTCAACTACGTTTCCCCTGATGTTTACGATATACTTGCGGAATGTACTTCATACGCAAAAGCCAGTTCCACCTTGGAAGCTTTTTATGGTCAACCCAAAAATGAAATTTTCGCTCGATATTTACTGGCGACATGCAAGCAAGAAGACGGTCAATCACTCTACCAATTCACTCATAAATTACGAAACCTTGCCAGAGATTGTAATTTGAGTGCTCTCAGTATGGAACAGTGTAAAGATGATGCACTACGTGATGGCTTCATCAGCGGCATTGTCAGCTACAACCTTACAGAGATTGTTAGAGCATTCAACACTCAACTTCCAGAAAGCATTCGACGCTGCAAGGTCACTCGAAATAGCTCTCAAACAATCTGAATCATACACTAACAGTTTGCCATGCATAGGCAATGATATTCCTCTTAAGCAAACACAAATACATCCAGATACACCCGTAGATGTGACTGCCGCCGTGCATACGGCAAAATGTTATTTTGTGGATTATCTAGGCATCAAAGAACAAAGTGTCCTGTCAAAGAATCTGTTTGCAAAGGATGTGGAAAAAAGGTTATGTTTAACGAGTGTTTGTTATTATCCGACACGCGAAATAACTGTCCATCGACAAGTTCAGTTGTTTCCACTTTGTTCTGTTCCGAGGCTCTAGCATCCCTATCTAATGCAATCATTATTGTTTACGTCTATGGTATTCGACTGCAGGATCTCATAGATAGAGGAAGCTCTGAGAGCAACATAAATTCCTCGGTGCCTGGATCAGGCTTGTGCTTTCATAACCATCATGCCATCCATACACCCCCATACACCGGTCATGTGTCCGGACCCCGGCTCAGATGTAAATCAGCCTTCACTTATTCTGCGGAAGTCCCTGGTATGTGGCTATACTAATGCTCAAAGCCTTCTTAGTAAAATTAACGAACTCAGACTACGTACTTCCGCTTGCCCCTATGACATTCTTGCCGTCACAGAAACTTGGTTGAGTGATTGCCACCTCGACAGTGAGATTGAGCTGACTAACATGACTGTCCTCCGGTCAGATCGGCCTACAGCAGGAGGAGGTGTAGCTCTTTACACCCGATCATCATTACACTGCTCAGTATTAGATGGTTTTCAATCTTCCGACGCTCTTACCTGTGTTCTGCAACTATCCGTTCATTCAACGTTATTGATTATTGTCATCTACCGTCCACCCAATAGCTCAGCGGCTCGCGACATGCAATTGCTGACAGATCTGAACCACGCATTAACTGTTTTTCACACACATGTCCTCATTATGGGTGACTTCAACTTATCACGCCTATTCTGTGAACAATATCCTAGCGACCCTCTATCTAATGAACTACTGGACTTAATACACACTCATCCACTTTTCAACCACTCCACCCTCCAACACGTTTTCACTCGCAGCATTCGCCTCACTGCTAGACTTGATTTTGACTAATGACGAATTAATGATTGAATATATCAAACGGGAACCCCCACTTGGGCGCAGTGATCATGTCTTCCTCCACTTCGACCTAGTTTACTGGGCTGATAAGGTCAATGCACGCTTTATATATTCCTGTAAACGGACAAACTACGCCTCTCTCAACACTATCACTGATGAACGAGATAGGATTATTAACTCATCAACTTCGGCGGAAGATGCCTGGTTTCATTTTTCGACCCGCTTACAGCATCTGCAAAGCTTATGCACCGTTATCAAAGCAGTTTCTATCAAAAGTCGAGGTTTTACTCCAATTCGTAGTCGCACTTGAAAATGGATGCGGGAAAGAAATATTGAATGGGCTACCTATCTCAGTAT
>JACCGJ010002724.1:0-16918 GCA_013407085.1 Atriophallophorus winterbourni | reverse complement strand
TATTCTACTACTACAGAGCCTGGCACCGAGATCATCAGAGATTGCAAACAGAGAAGAGAGAAAATACCTTTTGGCAGTGCATCGATTA
Source organism: Atriophallophorus winterbourni (assembly GCA_013407085.1). Lineage (NCBI taxonomy): Eukaryota > Metazoa > Platyhelminthes > Trematoda > Plagiorchiida > Microphallidae > Atriophallophorus > Atriophallophorus winterbourni. The sequence goes on along the minus strand of JACCGJ010002724.1, from coordinate 16,830 downwards.
TAGCGCGGTGCTCCTCCAACTACATTCTCCTAGTCCTACGACCATCAGAGGTTCCACACGGAGAAAAAGGATTGACCCTTTGGCAGTGATGGGCGATTCTCCGCAGCTTTCCACCGAAAGAAATTCTGGACGCTCGATTGGCTTGTCAGCCACATACTGTCCTGTGCAAACTGAACTGAACTGAACATTCTTTGAATATATCGAGTAGCAGGCAACAATCATCTCTCTTCATTTTCACTTATTTCTAATCATGAAGTGTTATCAGTGAACTGGATGAGCATTATTACTTCCGTCGAAATCCGTATTCATTTCTCAAAAGCAACTGCTTATTTCAGAACAAAATAAACAATTTGGAATAAACAATTGGAACTGTCTGCCCGAAGAGGTAGTTTGTTCTACTTCAGTAACGTGCTTCAAAGATAGACTAGACTCGATCTGGCGCTCTGTGTTTCCAAATTTTTATCCCTAATTTTATAGTTTTTCTTCAATTTGTCGTTGGAACGCACTAATGCCTCTCCTCACCTGTTGGGTGAGGGAGTTTTTCTGTTGCATTCCAGCCAAAGTCATACCAGAAGAATATTGAACCTACTATTCGAAGTGGTGGACGCTCTTTTGGCTTACCACCGGAAGTATTCTGCACGCTCGATTGGCGACTGCCACATATCGTCCTGTGCTAACTGAACTGAACTGAAAAAAAATTGGTAAAGGTCGCGGGCTGCTCGAATTCAGTACGTATTCCCATGTCATTCATTTCGTTTCAGTTCAGTTTACACAGGGCAGTAAGTGGCTAACTAGCCAATCTCACCCAATACATTTGCGTTGCTTATAACTAACATATGGCATCTCAATAGAATGTCTCACATTAGTCCTACTGTGTAAAAATATAATTAAACAGCGGAACCCAATTATATTAAGGTTCACAGATAAGTTTTGCCTTCTGTTTACTCGATAATATAAAAATCCTACGAAGTGTATACCACGATTCTCGAATGTGTTCATAAAAGGTTTTCTTTGGTTGGCGCACGAGCTCATAGCCAGAGCTCAGGATTTTGAAGTTGATTTACTTTAAATTAAGGAGCATGAGCAAGAATTAATTTCTTAAAAGGATGAAGCAATACACTCCAGCGATCATTGTGGTGATGAATGACTGGCTTTATATGGTACAGGTTGACTCCAAACTGGCCCTTATTGGATATAGACCTCGCTTTACTCAAGTGGTTAATAGAATGAGTGATGTTGTCGCTCTATACTTCCAGGCCGCTTGCCGAAATACCTCCACGTTGATGCCAGCTGGACGGACTCGGTTCTTCGAAATCAGCGAAAGGTTTGGCGGTGGTGTCTGAGAATGTTGTGATTTGCGCCTGGCATGTGTTTTCCCTATAAAAGTCACATAAATCCAATGATAAACTGACGCGTCGGATGTGACTCTCCGCATAGAAAGTCAATGCCAATTCTCCTATCTAATGACATTGTATGGTACACAAGCGAAAACAGCAGTCACCAACCAAACAACGGGGTTAACTGGCTCCGAACTGGATGCTTCCGGAATAGGACTACGAACCGCTTCTTCGGTCACCGGCCACGGATAGGTGCGAACCAATCTCCGTAATGCCTTGTGGGAAAGCCAATGCGCGATATGCTCGGGGTTGGACTCCCTACACGAAATCTCCCATACTTCGGTGTAGGCAACCGAGTAGTATCTCGCCTACGTTCAGCAATGATGACAATGTCGTATACACTTATGGTGTTTTCATCATGGTATATTTTATTACATTAATCCTACATATTTTGTCATTTGTTTTGTTATAATGAACCATGTAAAATATGTACTCAATTTGAATATACGATTCACGCCGCGCTCGTGTTCTGCTTTGGGACAAGTCTATCGCGTGTGACTGCCTGGGATTTGTATGCTGTTATTCGTTGAGAACTGTGTTCCGATTTATTGCGTTCAATAACCAGAGACGTACTTTGTTAGTGGTGAAATCTCCGTTGGATTAACCGCTACAAATTGGTGAGCCCAAAATTGAATTACTTTTTCACGCATCCCCGTTTACGCATTTGGCTTTCTCATTTTGCGCACTATTTTCATCAACATGAAGTCTGACAGTGAATCCACTGACGTCGCAGAGGAGAAAATATCCCATTTTACATTACCCACTTTTGATATGAGTGATCCTCGTTTATGGTTTGCACAAATTGAAGCGCTATTCGAATCATATCGCGTCACGACGCAACGAACACAGTACAATCGTGTTGTTGGCATGCTCCCGCTTTCAGTTGCCAAGGAAGTTGCTGATCTGATTTACACCCGTCCGTCCATCAATCCTTACGATGTCCTGAAATCAACTGTGATTTCCCGCATTGGCTCGACTGACGAACAAAACTTACGCAAGCTACTTTCTGGCGCCGAACTTGGTGACCGTTCCCCTTCCCAACATTTGCGGCACCTCAAGCAATTGCAGGGCGGTCAACAAATTAACGACAGTGTATTGCGACAAATATGGCTGCAGAGCCTCTCCCAAGAAATCCGTAAAGTGCTGACCGTCATGGATGATACCACCAGCCTAGACCGACTCGCCAAGGTTGCAGATGAAGTTCATCACATTGCACACAATGTGTCCATCTCCAGTGTATCCCCAAACCCCACACCTAATTTTCCTAATTCCCTTGAGAAAGAACTTTCTGACCTGAAATCCCAGTTCAACGATTTCTCCTTGCACATCCAAAACCTTTCTCGTGCCCGGAGTACCTCTCGTGGGAGATCTTCTCAGCGGTTTAAAAGCAGATCCAACAGTCGCTCAAATGGACCTACGATTTGTTACTACCACCGTCGATTTGGCGCGAAGGCTATTCACTGCACGTCGCCATGTACTTTTACCACTGATACCGAAAACCAGGGAAACTTCGTCGCCAGGCAGTAGACACGGCGTCTCTGTCTGGCAATACCACTAGCCGTCTACTCCACGTCAGCGATGGTTCAACCAGTATGCGTTTTCTGATCGACACTGGTGCGGAAGTCAGCGTTATCCCACCCACAAAATCAGACCGCAAGAACCAATCCCCCTGACTCTCCGAGCGGCGAATGGTACCCGAATTTCCACTTACGGTAAGCGTTCCATTTCTGTAGATCTAGGTCTACGACGCAATTTTAAGTGGATTTTCATTGTGGCGGATGTAAAAGTGCCAATTTTGGGTGCAGACTTCCTTTCTAATTTTAATCTTTCTGTTGATTTGGCTAATCGTAAGCTCACTGACAATTTAACAAAGCTTAATACATTGGGAGTTTTCTGTAATTCACCCATACAAACAATTCGTGTGCTTATCCCAGACACATCCTCTACATACAGTTCCCTCGTGACAGAATTTTCTGATATTTTTAAACCTTCATCCTCTACTACTCCTGTCAAACACGATGTCAAACACCATATTTTGACCCGCGGTCCGCCCATTTTTAACAAACCTCGCAGATTGGCTCCCAAAAAGCTTGAAGTTGCCAAATTGGAATTCGAGCACATGTTGGAGCTTGGTATCATTCGACCCTCTCATTCTCCCTGGGCTACCCCTCTGCACATGGTTGAAAAGAACAAAGCGGACGCCTGGCGTCCATGTGGTGATTATCGTGCCCTAAATCGAGTGACTGTCCCTGATCGTTATCCTATCCCCCACATACACGATTTTGCCCTATCCCTTAACGGCAAATCCGTTTTCTCCAAGTTGGATCTAGTTCGTGCCTATCATCAGATACCCGTCGCTGAAGAAGACATCCCAAAGACCGCAATCACTACTCCATTCGGTTTGTTTGAATTTCTAAAAATGCCATTTGGCCTACGAAATGCTGCTCAAACATTCCAGAGATTCATGGATCAGGTTTTTCAAGGTTTGTCTTTTGTTCATGTGTACATTGATGATGTTCTTATCGCCAGTTCCACTCCTACAGAACACGTTGAACACCTGCGTACAGTTTTTCAGCGTTTGTCACATTACGGCATTATTGTCAATCCTGACAAATGTTTGTTTGGAGTTGCTTCTTTGGAAATCCTCGGTCATTTTGTCGACAGCTCTGGTATCAAACCTGTGCCACAAAAAGTATCTGCCATCAGTGAGTATCCCTGTCCAACTTCCCTTCGCCAGTTGAGACGTTTTCTCGGTCTTGTGAACTATTATAGGCGGTTCATTCCACATTGTGCCGCTGTATCACAGCCAATGACAGATTTACTACGCGGAAAGGAAGCGCGATTTTAAGATGAATGACAACGCCATCAAGTCGTTCGAATGTTTAAAATCTGCCTTGAACGCAGCTACTTCACTGACGTACATGTCTACGTGTTCCAATGCGGAGTTATCACTCGCCACAGACGCCTCTCAAGAAGCAGTCGGTGCAGTCCTTCAACAAGAAGTCGACGGTATCACCAAACCACTTGCTTTCTTTTCCCGACGTCTCCAACCAGCTCAGACACGATATAGTACGTTTGGTCGTGAATTGTTGGCCATCTATTATGCAATACGTCATTTTCGCCATTTGCTAGAAGGTCGCAATTTCACTGTTTGGACCGATCACAAGCCCTTAACATTTGCCCTTGCTGCTGCTTCAGATAAATATTCACCTCGTGAGATCCGACATTTGGACTTTATTTCCCAATTCACAAGTGATATTAAATATTTGTCTGGACCGTCCAATACTGTTGCTGATGCATTTTCCCGTATGGAAATTTCTGCAGTCCGTCATTCCCCCTTGGATCTACAGCAGCTAGCCCTTGCTCAACAGAACGACCCGGAACTCCAACAGTACGACACATCATCATTTTCTCGTGTTCGACAAATTCCTGTGCCCAATTCAAACTTGCATATATTGTGTGATTTTTCTACTACCCAACCCCGTCCTTTGGTTCCCGCTTCCTTCAGACGAATTGTTTTTGATCAAATCCACGGTCTATCTCATCCCGGTATCCGCGCTACTCGCAAACTTATCAGCGAGCGTTTTATCTGGCCGAGTATGCATAAAGACATTCAATCATGGACTAAATCTTGCATCCAGTGTCAACGCAGCAAAGTACAGCGTCATACCATCAGCGCCCCTGGATTATTTCCTCTACCGCGCGAACGTTTCCAACATGTCCACATCGATCTGGTAGGTCCCATGGCTATATCCAATGGTTTTACATACATTCTCACTTGTATTGATCGTTTCACCCGTTGGCCCATAGCTGTTCCTATTCCTGACATTAGTGCGGAAACGGTGGCGAAAACTTTCCTGCAAAGCTGGATTAGCAACTTTGGTGTTCCATCAACCATAACCACTGACCGTGGATCCCAATTTCATTCGACCCTGTTTCGTGAGTTAAATAACCTTCTTGGTACGAACCACATTCGAACTACAGCATATCATCCCTGTGCTAATGGTCTGGTGGAAAGATTTCATCGCCAGTTGAAGGCTGCGTTGATGTCTCATGGAAATACAGAGTATTGGGCAGAGCATTTGCCATTAATTCTTCTCGGTATCCGTACGTCTGTGAAAGAAGATCTTGGTTGTTCTGCGGCTGAGTTACTATATGGCATGACACTTCGTCTCCCAGGTGAGTTGATCGCATCACCTGACGTTCCAATTGACGTTAGCATTCCTCATTACGTCAATCGTTTACGAACATTCATGCGTCAATTACGCGTAACTCCTACCCGTTCCAATACCCGTCCTTTTTATCTTCCTGCCGATTTGCGAACATGTGATTTTGTTTTTGTTAGAACGGATCAGGTTCGTAGACCTCTTCAACCTCCCTACACTGGCCCTTTCAAAGTAATCAGCAGACATGCAAAGTATTTTGTCATCGACAAGAATGGTGAGCACGACACCGTCAGCATTGATCGTCTCAAAGTCGCCTATGTTGAGTCTGCTGTCTCTTCCGAGCATGACGTTGTTCCAACCAAGATTGAAAGCACTGCCAAGACTGTAGTTATTCCATCCCCACCTAGTCCCTCAAATCCAAGTGAACATTCATCACAGTCCACACAGTCTACCCAACCATGTATATACTCACCCCACCGAACTCGTTCCGGTCGTACCGTCAGGTGGCCCGCAAATCTTGCAGACTATGCGGATTAACTTTTTGTTTCGAGCGTTTCACTCTCTTTTAACGCTCTAGGGAGGGAGTATTATGGTGTTTTCATCATGGTATATTTTATTACATTAATCCTACATATTTTGTCATTTGTTTTGTTATAATGAACCATGTAAAATATGTACACAATTTGAATATACGATTCACGCCGCGCTCGTGTTCTGCTTTGGGACAAGTCTATCGCGTGTGACTGCCTGGGATTTGTATGCTGTTATTCGTTGAGAACTGTGTTCCGATTTATTGCGTTCAATAACCAGAGACGTACTTTGTTAGTGGTGAAATCTCCGTTGGATTAACCGCTACACACTCACTATGAACGTTACCTTCGAAGGCTACTGTTTAGAATCCGCTCCGCCCGCATGCGTCATCCAATTTTCTCTCTGCTGCACTTCGGACCATCAAGGATGGATGGATGCCGTCGCAGCCAGCTGTTCAAAGACAGGTGTCGATTTCCAACGCGCTCCTCCGACCGCGTGCCCCTATTAGGCTTGCATAGTTCAATGTCCGTACCCTGCAACAACCGTCGAGTCCTAGTGAAGAGTATTGCCGTAGACATGAAATCTTCTTGTGGACCGCATCAGGGGTAAACATTATTTCCGGCATTTCCTGTACGTCATGTGAGGGAGAAGAAAAGTGGGAGGAGTTTGTAGAATAAATAGGGTTGAAAATTGGGGCGTAGTGTTCAGACAACAGGTTTGCAGCTTCCGAGGCTGTTGAGGTGAGACCGTTTGCGCTGACTAGGGATGGAATTCCGACTTTAACTACCCGTCTTTGATTCACAAATTGGAACAAGCTTTTTGGTTTATCCAAGAACTTGTTACAGATGTGCATTTCATACTGGCATTTGTCCTGGCGGCTGAGAGATGTGCAACGATTGCGCAATGACTTATAAATGTCCCCGTCAGTTCTATTTCGTCCTGTCTGGTAACACCGCCACGCCGCGTTTCGCTGTGCTATGGCTTTGCGTGTTCGGCTGCGAAGGAACGACCTAGGGTTCTTCCGACGGAGGGGCTTTTCGTGGCTCGTAAGACGTAGCAGCGCGTGCCACTGAGTTAAAAACGTGGTCCATGCCGAATCGATCTGGTCAATCATTAAGAAATCCCATGAATTGGCTACGACGAGTTGGTGGAACAAGCCTAGATCAGTAATCCAGCGGCTCTTAGGACAGGGTTCGTTGAAGTAATCCATGAAAGAGACAAAGGTGAATGTCAAGATAACATGATCGCTGTTGCCCAAGGGAGGGTATTATGGTATGAAAGCACAAGCCTGATCCAGGCAAAGTGCCGCAGTCAGAGACTGCACGTGGGCTAAGATACTGTCAGGTTGCCCAGGCCTAGACAAGGGATGGTTAGACGAAATTTGTTCAATCATTAACTCTTCGTTGGTTATAGGGAGAAGTGTCAGTCCAAGACACATTCCCACCACGTACTCCAGTGCATAACAGACTTGCGGACGGTTGCTTTGGCGTGAGCATCCTTGATAGTCAATAGTTTTATTGTGGTAATAAAAGCTGATAGCTTGTAAGAAATTACTAGGTGGTGTGTACAGAGGGTCGCACAAAGCGTGATAAAAGACTACATGATGAGAGAAAAAACGGAGGCAAATAGGCCTTATAGCGGACCATGTTCGCCATTTCTATTTCCCCCCTGGGCAACCTGACAGTAATATCGCCTACGTGCAGTCTCTGACTGTGCGGCACTTTGCCTGGACCAGGCTTGTGCTTTCATACAACAACCAGAATAACTGGATAAGCCCTCACTATAGGGACACTAGGTATCGACATATGTTGTTTATGGAAAACCCGTCTTCTTGACATTGCTTCGGTATTTCAATGGAGTTCTCCTGTGCCTCCTTGCTGTAAGTTTTACTTTCGTGTGTTAGTGTTCCCTTTGCTTCCTCTGCCAGCCTAGATGATTTTGGAATTATTCTCAGCCAAAAAGCGTAAACCTCCCCTCTAGTCTGGATACAGGTTGATAGCAGACTGTGCGCTTCGAAATTCCAGGGTTACATCAGAGTGAACAAACACAACGACGGGAGACGGCGTACGCACATACAAACTGCCCGAGTTGGATGTATAGCGCAGTCTGCTCGTTTCCGTACAGGGAAGTTTGGGGTGTCAGACGACCAAACAGACAATGAAGAGAGATTGTTGTCCCCCTCTGAAGAACATTGCCTCTTCCTTACCTCCACAAATTTACGACATTTCATGCGCCATTTAGCTACTTCGTGCTCTCCATCACAACGTCCTTGGGCACAGCTTGACCATAGCGCGATGAGTTACAGGTGGCGAGGTAGTGTCAAAAACTGCAAATCTTACATGATTACCAGTGTAGATTCTGATCACGTTTTATCATGCGCAACAATCTACCGATAGTTGCAGCATTCGTTCCGCGCTCCTTTTTATGGACTGGTATTACTAGCGATTCACCCCAGGAGGCAGGTACCCTCTCATCCACCCAAACCTTTGAGAACAGCTCGCGCAATTCTGCTACGACTGCCTCGCCTCCTTCCTTGAAGAATACCGGGTGGAGCTCGTCGGGCCCCGGCGCCTTGTGTCGCTTCAGTGGTTGGATCTCTCTTCGTATTTCTTCGACACGGCGGGGCTAGCGACATGGTCCACTGCAAAGTGGACTGAGGGATGTCGTCGGTGTCTGAGGGACGGTGCTGATTAAACTGCCGAGAGAAATATTCTCTCCATCTTTCTAAACGTCTATGAAGGCTCGTTGTGCGCGAGCCATCATCCTCGAGGATGGTTTCGCTTAGACCTTGTGGCTTAGGGCCACAGACACGAATCAATTGATAAAGTCTCCTCATGTTGCTCATGGCTGAGGCTCTTTTCATCTCCGAGGCGCGTTCTTTCCACCAAGTCTCACGGTCACGTCTCAGACTATCTTTGATTAGGAGTCTAAGACACTTCCGATCGTCCTCATTCTCTAAACCACTCGGTATGGCACGGCGCCGAGACTGGACCTTGACGTGGTGCAGCGGCTTGCGTGCCTCGATGATCCATTGAGCTATACTGGGTGATGTCTTCGTGGCATCTTCAGAGTTACTCATACCAGGTTGGTCATTGAGAAGCCAGACAAACACAGTCTCCTTGTCTCCTATGTCCCTCGCGGACATGATATACCGAAGAGGCGTCTGAATCCGAGGATCACCGGCCGACTGGTTGGGATGATGTCGGAGTCCCGCTTGGTCTTACTCGCGAATGGCTTGTGGAACCGTATACAGTATCCGGCCCCGATAGGTTGAGATCCTTAATCTCGCTCCGCTGCCTTGCGGGTGAGGCTTTTCGGGCCAAAGGCTGAGGTGGGAGAGTACTCAAGATCAAACTCCTCTACTCGGCCTGGGCAAACGGGGTGGTAGTATACCCCACAAACAAATCGTGGGGTGCACTTTGTCATTTTTAAATGATGTGTAAAAAAATATATATAAATATGGCACGGCGCTGTTCTAGTAGCGTGAGGGAATCAGCAGAGACCCAGTGGTGTGACGGTTGACGAGTGACTTTGCAGCATTTCGTAGCAGAGTCATAGAGTGCTTGCTTAAAGTAGTGCCAATGACGATCCAGCTCGACCGGCCGATTTTTTGAAAGGGAAACCGATAGAGTATCCCTAAATCTGGCTTTTACCTCAGTCAGCGATAAAGCGTTTGTGTCTAGTTTGGAACGCTTTTGTTTGGGTTTGCCTCCGAATTGAAGGTTGATTGTTGCGCAAACTAAAGCGTGGTCAGAATCTACACTGGTGCTCCAGTATGATCTGCAGTTTTTGACACTACCTTGCCACCTGTAGCTTATCGCGATATGGTCAAGCTGCGCCCAAGTACGTTGTGATGGGGATCGCCAAGTAGCTAGATGGCGCTTGGAATGTCTAAAATTTTTGGAGACGAGAAACAGGCGGTGGTCGTCACAGAAGGATAACAATCTTTCTCCATTGTCTGTACGGTCATCTGACATTCCATACTTCCCTCCAAGGAAGCGCTCAGAGTGCGCTATACATCCAACTCGGGCATTAAGATCGCCGGCAAGCACTACTATATCGCCTCTGCGTGCTTTCGTTAAGAGAGAACGAAGTTCTTCGTAGAATTCTTCCTTCACCTCATCTGCCCCACAGTTCGTTGGTGCGTAAGTCGAAATCACAAATAAGTTACGTTTCTCGTCGCTATGCTTGTTTATTCTGCTGTAACCCTGAAATCTCGCTGCGCACAGTCTGCTATTAACGGGTATCCAATCTAGGAGGGAGGTTTCCGCTTTCTGGCTTAGAATAATTCCAACACCCGCTAGGCCGGCTGAGGAAGCAACTGGATTACTGGACACCTACTCCCAAGAGGCATAGGAGAACTCAGTTGCAATACCGAATCCGTGTCACGAAGACTGGTTTCCGATAGGCAACATTTGTCGATACCTAGTGTCTCTAGAGAGCGGGCTAGTCCAAGCTGTTGTTCTGGTTGTTGCAGGATGCGGTCATTGAACGATGCAAGCCTAATAGGGGCGCGCGGTCGGAGGAGAGCGTTGTCTATCAACACCTGTCTAAGGACAGTTGGCTGCGACGGAATGCGTGCAGCATTGATGGTCCGAAGTGCATCGGGAAGAGAGGGTGAGGGGATGACGTGTGCTTGCGAAGTGGATTCTGAAGAGTAGGTTTCGAAGGTAATGTTCGTAGTGAGAGCATGCGACATTTTCATCATCGTCATCGTTGAACGTAGGCACGATACTACCCGGTTGCCTACACCGAAGTAGGGGAGATTTCATTTAGGGGGTCCCACCCCGAGCCTTTAGCGCGTTGGCTTTACCCACAAGGCAGTGGAGCGAGAGAGGTTCGCACCTATCGGTGGATGGTGACCGACGAAGCGGTTCATACGCTATTTTCTGGGAGATTTCCAGTTCGGAGCCTGATAACCCCGTTGATGGTTGGTGGCTGCAGTTTTTGCCTGTGCACCATACAATGTCCTTGGATAGGACAAGGGGCAGATACTTTTGAAGCGGCGAGTCACATCCGCCGCGTCGTGATGTCATCATAGGATTTTTGTGGCTTTTTATAGTGAGAACGCTTGCCAGGCGAAAACCCACCACACCCTCAGACCACCGCCGAACCTTTCGCTGAGCTCGGAGAACCGAACCCACCCAGCTGGCACCACGTGGGGGTATTTCGGCAAGCCAGCCGTCTTAGCAAGCAACGACTAGTGTTTAGACAGCCATTACCTGACATCGTCTCCGCTGGTTGGGGCACGTCCTGCGCATGAAACCCGAACGGTTACCACGCCGAGCGCTTTATGCGTCAGCTGGTACAGACTGGAAAAAAGTGGCTGGCGGTCAGACACTAACATGGAAGAGTGGCTCGAAAAGGTTCACTTCTGGTTTAGCTAGGGTTGGACGAGCGCGCTTGCCTGGATGGGGTGCAAGAGAAGGTGAGAGTGTATGGCTCGACACATTGGCAACGATGGCAATGCACCGACATCAATGGAAAGAGTGTGTCGTATTATTTTCCATACCTTTCCTTATTTATAAACACACACGTATATTAAACATATTGTACTGCTTTACTTCGTTAACAGTTCTCTTTTCTCGTTACAGTCTATATGCCCAAATCTATAGTTGATTAAAGCCTTTCTATCAGGCGTTATCTTCTCAATCGTTTGGAAGTATCATTCACTCTATCTCGTTACAATTTAATCAACTATAAATGGATCGTTTACTCAGACCTGATCGCTTGGACGCCGATCCGAACGCTTCAAACGCTGCCGACTCCTGGGAGCATTGGTTTTACACATTCAGCAATTTTCTTGAAATCATAGAATCGCACAAACCAGACAAACTCAAAACTTTGATTCATTTTCTGTCGCCTTCTGTGTACAAACTTATATCTCAATGCACAACATATGAATCGGCCGTAGCCACTCTTCAGTCCATATACGTGCAACCAAAAAACGAAGTGTTCGCACGACATGTTTTGGCGACCTGCAAACAAGCACAAACCGAAAACCTCGACCAGTTTGTTCAGAGATTGCACACATTCGCTAAAGACTGTCATTTCAAATCCGTGAGCGCTACTGAAAATCAAAATGATGCAACGCGTGATGCGTTTATTTCTGGATTGCTATCAAATCCTATCAGGCAACGTTTGCTGGAACATAAATGTCTCGATCTACAGACAGCTTTCGATCAAGCAAAGTCGTTGGACTTGGCTCAGCAACAGTCTAATTCATATGCATCGTCAGCTCCTGCCATTACTTGCAAAGCATCTCCCAAGGAAACCATAGACCTCGATACCTCTAAGTCGGATACAACCTTGGCAACTACTCACTCGAGGCTTCCAGGTAATTGTTTCTTCTGTGGATATGATCGACATCCACGTCACAAATGCCCTGCTAGAGAAGCCGTTTGTAAATCATGTGGCAAGAAGGGACATTTCATCAAAGTTTGTCGTTCTACAAACTTTGTCAAACATAATGCTCCTGCTTGCGCATTTCTTTCATCAGCCATTGCCACAGCTGCCGTGCCAACCAGTTTAAAGAAAGCAATTACTAAAATCCGTGTCAATGGTATAACGCTCCATGCCCTGGTTGACACCGGAAGTTCTGAAAGTTATGTATCTGAAGAAATAATACGTGAACACAAATGGCCGGTACTAGAGTCTAAAAATCAAATCGTTCTGGCTTCTACATCAATGACAAGTAGTACCAAAGGTCACTGTTTCGTTTCCATTATCCATAAAAACAATTCTTATGATAATGTTAAACTATCTATTCTTCCTGACCTTTGTGCTGACGTATTATTAGGTCATGATTTCCTTCAACGGCATCAGATGGTAGAAATTCCTTTCGAGGGGATTCAACCCCCTTTTTCCTTGTGTGGCCTCTCTGTTGCCACTCTACCACCGATTCCACTTTTTGTTCATCTCGACCCATCATGTCGGCCAATATCCACTAAATCGAGGCGACATAGTCACAGTGACGAACTATTCATCCAGACTGAAGTTAACAAGTTGCTGAAAGATGGCATAATTGAACCATCTCAGTCACCCTGGCGAGCACAGGTTTTGATCACAACTAACGAACGCCATAAAAAACGCATGGTTGTTGACTACAGCCAAACCATAAATCGCTTCACATACTTGGATGCCTATCCTTTGCCTCGCATTGATGATTTGATTGATAAAATCTCTCATTACCGTGTCTTCAGCACAGTGGATCTTCAAAGTGCTTATCATCAGATCCCTATAAAAGACAATGAACGTGAATACACCGCGTTTGAAGCATGTGGCAACCTGTATCATTACAAACGCATACCATTCGGTGTTACGAATGGGGTCGCCTGTTTTCAACGGGTTATGGATGAACTTATTCGTACTGAGTCACTTCAAGGCACATATGTTTACATTGATGACATCACAATTTGCGGAGCGGATAAGAAAGAACATGATATTAATTTGAGCAAGTTTATGCAGGTGGTGGAAAAGTATGGTTTAACTTTGAATCGTGACAAGTGCGTTTATGGTGTCGAACAAATCAAATTACTTGGATACGAAGTGTCAGCAGGAACAGTAAAACCGGATCCAGAACGCTTCGAAGCGCTGCTGAAGCTTCCACCTCCAACCGATTCGAAAGCCCAACAAAGGGTTGTCGGCATGTTTTCATATTATTCCCAGTGGTTTTCAAAGTTTTCCGACAAAATCCATCATCTGACTCACAATCAAACATTCCCCCTGTCAGGCAAGGCTATGGAGGCATACAACACATTAAAATCTGAATTGGTTCAAGCATCTCTGTTTTCTATCGATCGTAATGTCCCTCTCGTCGTTGAAACCGACGCCTCAGACATAGCCATTTCCGCAACCCTTAACCAAAGCGGCCGCCCGGTAGCCTTTTTCTCTCGAACTCTATCTCATTGTGAACGCAATCACTCAGCGGTAGAGAAAGAAGCATGTGCAATCGTCGAAGCCATCCGGAAGTGGCGGCATTATCTCATCGGATGTCATTTCAAGTTGATCACAGACCAGCGTTCTGTCGCCTACATGTATGATTCCAAAGCTGCAAGCAAAATTAAGAACGATAAAATCCAACGTTGGCGCATAGAGCTTTCCCAGTTCTCATATGACGTGGTCTATCGTCCTGGTCCAAGCAACACGGTAGCGGATGCGTTATCTCGAGGTTTTTGTTCAAGCATTCAATCTCTCACACATTTGAAAAGTATTCATGACTCACTCTGCCATCCTGGCATCACTCGCTTGTTCCATTTTGTGAAATCAAAAAATCTACCTTTCTCCGTGGATAATGTAAAAACTATCATTCAACAATGTACCGTTTGCTCACAGTTGAAACCAAAGTTCTACTATCCCTCTAATGACCCTCTGATTAAAGCAACCAAACCGTTCGAGCGCCTTAGCGTCGATTTTAAAGGACCTATTCCATCTTCCACACGCAATCACTATTTACTGACCGTAATCGATGAATTTTCACGTTTCCCTTTTGCGTTCCCCTGTGCAGATATGACCAGTTCCACAATTATTTCCCGTTTTATCGAACTATTTTCAATTTTTGGTATGCCATCCTATATCCACTCTGACCGAGGACCTTCTTTCATGTCTGCTGATGTTAAAGCTTTCCTCCACTCTCGAGGAATTGCCACCAGTAGAACTACTTCATATAATCCTCAAGGAAATGGACAGGTAGAGCGTTTGAACGGTACACTGTGGAAAACAATCTCTCTCAGTTTGCGAAACCGAGGGCTTAGTACAGAGCAGTGGGAACAGGTGCTCCCGGATGCGCTTCACGCGGTACGGTCACTTCTATGCACCGCTACTAATGCCACTCCACACGAACGTATGTTTCTGCACAATCGCAGATCGCCTGCCGGTACTAGTCTTCCGAATTGGTTATTGGTACCCGGACCGATACTCATTCAGAAGAATGTTCGTAATTCCAAGTATGATCCGCTCGTAGAGGAAGGCGAACTGTTGGAGTGCAATCCCCAGTACGCGCACGTACGTTATCATGATGGTCGTGAGGAAACCGTCTCATTGCGAAGATTAGCCCCAGTAGATCAATCACTGCAAGCAACTGGCTCCGAAACAGTGGACTCACCCCCCGAAACTCTTGATTGTGACACACCTTCAAATACTCCTATCGAAAAGAATAATACCGAACAACTCATCACGCAGCAACAAAGAGTCAGACCTTACTGTCTCCGAAATCGAGAGGCGTGACTTATTATAACATACATTTCTTTCCCGCCGGGAAGAATGTCGTATTATTTTCCATACCTTTCCTTATTTATAAACACACACGTATATTAAACATATTGTACTGCTTTACTTCGTTAACAGTTCTCTTTTCTCGTTACAGTCTATATGCCCAAATCTATAGTTGATTAAAGCCTTTCTATCAGGCGTTATCTTCTCAATCGTTTGGAAGTATCATTCACTCTATCTCGTTACAGAGTGCATCATCTCTATTACTCCCTGACATTTTCCTGTTGTTTAAAAACGGTATTAAAAAAATTCAAAAAAATGATGTGTGTAAATGGATAAAAAATTATCCACTGTTCACCTCTCACTGTTTCTACCCGATTTATACCCCTGCTCGCTTTGTACATTTCATTGTTTCTGTTGAACGGCACCATATCTGTATCAGATTGTGCATATATTACCGTTTATCGGTGCATGTGAAGGGAGTTTTCTGTTGCAATCCAGATTACTCTCATGCCAAAAGATATTGTTTGAAGGGATGGACGCTCTTCTGTGACATACCACCGAAAGAAATCTGAACCCTCGATTTTTACGTTAACAACTTACTGTCCTGTGCAAACTGAACTGAATTCGGATGTAAACCCAAACTAAAGCATCCCATGTGCACGGATGTGCGATCGTGCAGTTTTTCTGAGCTGTGCGGCTAACATCGTGCCTGAAACGCTTCAGACGACCCTGGAACGCCTCAGCTCATTTGCTTCTATGCTGGGGCTACGAATCAACACGCGAAAAACTAAGTATTTTACCACCGCCACTGGATCTCATCTGCCTCTCAAGATTGGTGGCGAGAACTTGGAGATGGTGAACACTTTTCGTTACCTTGGTTCGTGCGTGCTACCGTCAGGCCAAGCCAGGGATGAGATATCGACCCGTGTACAAGCTGCGCGCACGGCGTTTTCGCGACTACGTTGGGTTCTATTTAGCCGTAGAGAAATCAGCCGACGTACAAAGCTGCGCATCTACAGAGCGGCGATTCGCCCAGTTCTCACTTATGGATGCGAGACATGGCCTGTGCGGGTGGAGGATATGCGGAAACTAGAGGTTTTCGACCACTGGTGTCTCCGACGCATCCTCAATGTTCGATGGGATGAGCGGGTAACGAATGAAGAGGTTCGCCACCGTTGTTTTGATATCCCTCGCCTGAGTTCGATATTGCGGCAACACCGACTGAGATGGTTTGGCCACATCCTGAGACGCTCAGACGCTGAACTAACCAAGATGACACTATCGCCGACACCCTGAGCAGAATGGCGTTGTCGTAGCGGAAGACAAGTGAAGACTTGGCTCGCCACCGTGAGATCGGACGTGGAGCTGCTTGGCCTACGATCGGTTTACGGATGGCGCATGTGGGACCGAACCTGGCTTACAATCTGCGCGGATTTCGCTTCTAACCGCCGAGCGTGGGCGGCTGCAATCCGTGATGTCAATGAAGCCGACTCATCCTCCAGGAGGAGATAGTCGCACTAAAG
>JACCGJ010002720.1:0-17349 GCA_013407085.1 Atriophallophorus winterbourni | reverse complement strand
TTCAAACATTGGTGACGTTCTTGCCTTTTTTATTTTTTGTTTGGCCATTTTTGATAATGCCACGTAAATCGAAACGTCTGAACACTACTGATAAGCTTGCCTGTAATGGTGATAGTGACACTATTGGTTCCGCCTCGCGTAGCTCTTGTATATCATCTCGAGGTAGTCCTAATTTCGACTCTAAACATGGGCCGTCTGTGCGTGAGCTCGAATTAGAGAGAGATTTAGTGATTGCTAAGGAGACGATAGCTCGTTTGAGCGGATGCAGTGTCAACGACAACTATGTTGCTGAAGTTCCGGTTAATCGACCTATTGAGTCGGAAGCGGTGAAGTTGTCACAGAGGGTCGTCAACGATGTTGCTTCATTGCCTAGGGTAGAGTTATCTACATTTGATGGCAATTCGGTGGATTACTGGAAATTTATTCGGCAATTTGAGTGTTATATAGAATCGAAAACTTGCGATTCCGGACAGCGTTTGCTATATCTTATGTATTATTGCCGAGGCAATGCTCGAAAAGCGATTGATGCTTGTGTGATGCTGTCGCCTGAAGACGGGTATAACAGAGCACGCAGCATCCTACAGGAAATGTTTGGCCTGCCTCATGTCGCTGCACGCTCGTTATTGACCGAGGTGTTGAGTGAAGCAGCCGAAGTAAGAAGCGATTCGGATAGTCTGTCAAACCTTGCTTTGAAAATGGAAAGTTGTGAGATTGCTTTAAAGCAAATGCGCTGTGAAGCAGACTTGAACTCTGTCACCACCTTGGAAGGATTGGTCAAATGTTTGCCGGCTGGACTACAACAGCAATGGGCTGACCTGGCAGATGCGATTGCCGCTGATGGGTCAGAAGTTGACTTTGCACGTTTATCCGAGTTTGTCTCCCGCAAAGCGAGAATCGCCAGGAGCAGGTTTGACATGCTCATTAATGAGACTAATGGGTCAACTAAGCCATCAGAGAAATTGAAATTGTTCGAAGGACGGAGAGTGTACATGACCACAAGTTACTCCCCATCAATGCGAATAGAATGCTACCAGTGTAAAGGACCTCATCGAATAGAAAACTGCTCTACATATCAGAAGGCTGATGTGAAAGACAGATGGGCTATTGCTAAGCAACACGGTATGTGCTACGTTTGCTTGAACCGGTCTCATAAAGCATGCGACTGCAAGGTGCCGACTGTTTGCTCCGTCGAAGGGTGTGGTAGACGTCACCATTTGTCTCTACATTATAATCGTATAAGTGAGCAACAAAAAACTATTAATTACAGTGCTACTGCTCTCAGTCCAGCAGTAAGCCTGGGTTACCTGACGGTGAAAATTGACACGTCTATGGGGCTTGTTCCAGTCGTAGCGTTACTCGATAATGGCTCGGATACCACTCTGATCTCACAAAGATTTGTTGAGAAATTCGGTATGCCTAGTGTCGCAGTTGATGTATCGATAACCTCGCTCGGTTTGCATCAAAAATTGAAAAGTTCAGTATTGAGTTTCAATGTACATTCCGTTGACGGGGATGAAGTAATTCATGTTGCCGAAGCGTACACGGTTTCCAAGTTACCTGAAGTAACAATGAATACCCCGAATAGTATCATCGCGAGATATGATCATTTGAAGGATCTAACATTCTCGGAGAATGTTGGACAAGAAATAACCTTGCTGATTGGATGTAACGTTCCGGAAGCGCATTGGGCGTTGGAACAGCGATTAGGAGGCAGGCGCCGTCCATTTGCAACAAAAACATTGTTGGGTTGGATTTTGCAAGGACCGGCATGCGAAGACTCGAAAAATGTCTTCAGTTTAAATTCTTCTACGGATGAAGGGTCCATCGATGAATGTATCAGGAGGCTATACAATACTGAATTTGCGGATATTGCCACAGAAGGCAAGGAACGATCGCGTGAGGATGAAGAGGCATTTTCTCTAGTAAAACGATCAAAATTTATTGACGGTCACTTCCAGGTGCCGCTACCATGGAGGGGTGATAGACGTAAACTTACCGCAAATTATTGAATAGCGGAAAAGCGCTTGGGCTACTTGAGGCGTCGATTCGAACGTGACAGTGCGTTATTCGAACGCTACAACAGGATAATGGCACATCATTTGACTACTGGTTATATCGAAACCGTTCCGAGTAATGCAGATGAGAATCATGATTGGTATTTGCCTCACCATCCTGTTTTTAATCCTAAGAAACCAGAGAAGCTTAGAATTGTGTTCGATTGTGCTGCTAAGCACAACGGTGTATCGTTGAATGATGCCCTACTTCAAGAACCAAATCTGACAACGAATTTGATCGACGTGTTGATACGCTTCCGCTTACACGCCTATGCCGTCGCCGCTGATATCGAAGAAATGTTCTTACAGGTAAAAGAGCCAGAGAATGATAGAGATGCTCTTCGAATTCTCTGGTGGGACAAAAATGACATTTCGGGTCCCATTGAAAGGTTTCGGATGGACGTCATTCTTCGTCGATTCTCTAGTTGGAAACGGCTTCTACGCTCGATTGCATGGCTGATCCGTTTCAAGCGTCATGTTATTATCATGTTTGGTCATGGCTCCAATGGATCTTTATCGGTAGGCAAAATCGGATTAGACGAATTACCCCCTCATCGTGGGGAAGGAAAACCCTTACCTCAAACCTCCACTGCCTTGTGGCTACATCCAATCATGGAGAAGGCTACAGGAGTCAACCTCGAGGAAAAATCAGGAGCGTGAGTCCCGTTAGGCAATCCGAAGTTTTATTTAAGTTCGCCCTGCCAACTCCTGCGACGGCATCGATGTCCAAAAGTATTATCCTAGCTGTTCATTTGGTTCCAGTGGTGCCGTGGAGAGGGAGCACTTGCTGCGTGGGCAAAAGCTAGTTCTTCACTTTGAACTGCCCTGGCGTACATCACAACGCACCAATTGAGAGGACACTCCAGTCCGCTTCTGCGGATAATAACACGGAAAGCAGCAGATACCGGTTGAAAGCTATGGCTCGATTGGCGTGGAGCTCAGCGCCTGGGGCTGCTTCCGACGGTGGGAGAGACTTCCAGGTCTCATTGGACGACTACCGTTCGCCACAAGCTGGGCAGCCCCCAGCCAATATGGTGCCGTCTCGCCGCGGTCTGCTATCCTCATTTGGTGCATGAGGGATTAGGAATCAACCGACAAGCAGTCTGTATTTCTGTACTAGCGTAACGAACTATTAAAAAACAAAAGTCATTTCTGGAACTGGGAACTTACAACGTCTGGTCCATGCTTCCTGGATTTCATGACGATGTCTCGAATATCGGAGGCGTAAGAAAATCTGCTCTGATCAACAATGAGCTCAAGAGACTGAATGTCGACGTGGCTGACCTGCAAGAAACGCGATTACCAAACACTGGTATACTAAAAGAAAGAGATTACACATTTTTTAGAAAGGAAGGGGTTCCGATGAGCCTCGACTGCATGAAGTCGGGTTTGCCGTTAGAAACGACCTTCTAACCGCATCAAAACCGAGCAGCAGCGGGAGCGAACGGATTTGGACTCTTAATCTGAAGTGCATTAATGGTACAATTACGTTGGTAAACGTTTATGCACCGACGCTCTCTGCAACGCCTGCTGAAAAAGGCGCTTTTTATCACAACCTTGCAACAGTCCTCTAAAACGTGCTACAAAGAAACTGTGTAGTGGTATTGGGTGATTTCAATGCTAGAGTTGGTGCATATTACGAGTCTTGGCAAAACTGTCTCGAAAGGTTCGGTGTAGGTGAAACCAATGAAAATGGACAACACCTTTAAGAATTATGCACACAGTTCAGTGTTTGTGTCAGCAACACTTTCTTTCAAACAAAACCACAGCATTATTTTCTCTTGGAAACATCCTCGCTCTATGCACTGGCACCAGCGTGATCTTATTCTTGTTAAGCGCACTAGTATATGGAGCGTACATCTCACGAGATGATATCAAAGCGCAGACTGTGACACTGATTACTCATTGGTTTGTGCAAAAACTGAAGCTTCCCGACAGGAGATTTCACCGCACCAAATTGTGTGGTAAGCCTAGGATTGACATCACCCGCATGTGCGAACCTAATCTAGCTGTGCGATTTGCAAAAGCCTTCACAACCCCACAATCAGCTTCAGAAAACTGGGAATCGATAAAAAGTTGCATATGCCGAGTTGCTGTTGTTGGATGTGAAACGGTCAGCATTTTCATGGTTCAAAGGTATGGCAACAGATGAAAACTTACGAGTTTTAGGAGCAGCTAGTAATAAGGTCCAACAGACTGCAGGGCGATGTGCAAATGACTATTGGACAGAAATTAGCCTGAGTATCTAAACACCTGCGGATACTGGAAATTTTCTCGGTATGTATGATGGGATCAAGAGAGCCATTGGTTCAAACAAACTTGAAACGGCTCCCATTAAGCCTGCATCTCGTGACCCGATTGTGCACAAAACTCCTCCCTCTACTCTATGGACAGTACGGTTTTTTCGCATGTAATTGAAAATGTCGAGCGGTTTCCGACTATTGAATATCTAGATACTCCCCCTACTCTTAATGAGCTCAATAGGGCAATCAACCACGTAGCGAATGGGAATGTTACAGGCAGCATATCTACGTTATATTTGACTGTGTGTGTGCGGTCATGCACCCACACGCGCGTACAATGTATCGATTGAAATCCGCTTACAACTCTATTCTCATTAGATCGTCAATATTGATCGCAAACTTGTTCAAATTATGTTACTTTGTTCAATAGAGTTCTGTTGTGCGCGTTGAGGCTTTTTTATCCTGTTCTGGATATAATAATTGGCGACGGGAATTATGGACCCCATATTGATGGAGTTTTTGAAGCAACAACAACAACAACAACAGATATTTCAATAACAACAAGCCACAACACAGATGATCGAATCATTAACGAATCAGTTAAAAAACCTGGCTCTTTCGCAATTCCCGGTGGGCGCCACCCATCAGTTAAAAGACTCAATTGCACATAAAATCCAAGAATTCCATTATGATCCAGACAACGGCACCACTTTCAGTGCTTGGTATCATTGGTATGAAGACCTATTTCTTGTGGACGGGGGTGCTTTGTATAATCAAACTAAAGTACGACTTTTGATGCAAAAACTTGGTGCCTAAGAACACAGCCAGTATTGTAATTACATCTTGCCAAACCATTCAACGACTTTAATTTGTCTGACACAGTGTCCAAGTTAAAATTGATTTTTGGAGAGCGAACATCCATATTCAACTTACGATATAATTGCCTGAAATTGTCGAGTTATTCCAGTGAATATATCGTCACCTATGCCGGTCGTGTAAACCAGGAATGTGAGCGCTTTTAACTGAACGAATTAACATCAACACAGTTCAAGGCTCTTATATTTGTTGCCGGATTGACCTCACCCGATGACGCTGAATTGAGGACACGTTTACTGGCCAAACTTAATTCTACTCCAGAAATATCCATACAGGATCTAACAGCTGAATACTTGAGATTGATAAACTTGAAACGTGATTCAGAAATGATTCAGTCATCGTCCTCGAATGAAATAGCTACAGTTGATCGAATCACAAGAGCATCCCAGCACAGCCCTAGTCCAAAATTGTTTGATCAAACACGTAGACCGCCTTCAGCTTGTTGGAACTGCGGACAATGGCATTTTGTTCGTTTTTGTCTCTATCGTGGAATTTCTTGTTAAAAATGCGGACGTACAGGCCACCTGGCAAAATTTTGTCGCCAAAATCGAACTTCGCGAGTCAGACGCACTTCAAATGTTGTTTTTGCCACAAATTGTGCTCAATTTTAGAGTCTGCGCAAATTCATCACTCTTGAGATTAATGACAATCCAGTGAGATTGCAAATCGACAGTGCCTCAGATATAACCATTATTTCCCGTCAGACTTGGATTGTAATCGGAAAACCACCAATGATCCGAACAGCTCAAATTGCCAAGAATGCTTCTGGTGGAGATATACATTTTTTTGGTGAGTTAAAATGAAAGGTCAAGTTTCGTGATCAAAATCTATTCAGCACATGCTATGTATCAGCTAACGACAAGCCAAATCTTTTGGGCATTGACTGGATAGAAAAGCTCAAACTATGGGATGTGCCATTCAATAGTTTTTGCGATGACTCTGTTGAAGTTACTCATGCTACCGACGAAAATGTGTACACTAAAAATCCAGTGAAGCTTAAAAGCACCGAAGAACTTATGTGTCATTTTCAGTCGAAATATCCAAAGGTATTTTGTGAAGGATTGGGCCTGTGCAACAAAGCTGATGCAGTCTTATAATTACAACCGGCAACGCGTCCAGTTTTTCGTCCAAAGAGACCAGTACCTTATTCTGCGTTGGAGGCTGTGGACAAAGAGTTAGAACCAGACAATAACGAATGTCACTTTTTTGGAGCGAAGCGAAGTGCGGAGCGAATTTTTGAAGTGCCCTAACTGCCCTTCGCAATGGCGAATAGTATCAAAGCGAATATCCGAAGTGCACTTCGCAATGGCGAAGCTTCACACTTCGCTATAACGAATATTAGCGAATAATCTTCGCTCAACTTCGATGTCCCCGAATACTTCGTTTTCGACAAAAAACCTTGCTATAATTCGCTAATATTGGTTTAAATTCGCTATTCTTCGCTGAAATAAAACGAATTCAAATATGAATTATTTTTTGACCATGAAAAAACTTTTATTTGACAAGGGAGGACTTTTTCATGAGCTTTGGAATTGGAAATATACAAAACCTTGTTCTCTCACAGGAAATTAGGCTCCTCCTCTGAGTCAGTCTCTGAGACCGGGGTTCTGGACCTGGACCTGGTGCCGGAACTTTCCGGCTGCCTCCAGTCAGAGGGGAGTAGGCCTCCGCCGTGAGCTCCTGGGTGTCGACAAACTCGACATCCTCAAGGTTGGCCTCAGGGTCATCCTGGTCTTTGAGCTGCTGCTGACACTGAGTGCTGGTACCTTCGCCATTGGTGAACTCCTGGATGCGAAGCTTCATCCTCTTCATGTAGGGGAGCACTCTCTCGTAATTGTCATGAATGTAGACGAGCTCCTGTACCCTCTCGTTGTTCAGAAGGCTTCGGGTGGGCTTGGTCACGAGTCCAGCTTCCGAGAAGACCCTCTCTGATGAGGCTGAGGTTGCCGGGATGGCGTAGACCATCCTAAAAGAAAATGAGACAGGTTGAGTATTTTGTATTAGGTTCCAGGGGTACAAAAGTTAAACTACTATTTCGAAGTATAACAATACTATATCAAAGTATAGCAATACTACATCTAAGAATAGAAAATAATATATCGAAGTATAGCGAATAATATCGAAGTATGGCGAAGTTTAGCGAATATTATAGCGAAGTATGGCGAATAACGAGAATAAATTATAATCCAACGGAAAATAAGTGACCTTTAACTTTGAAACAACTTACTGGGCGACTTTGGCGAGTAGAGGGAGCTTCTTGGCCTTCATCTTCAGTACTGGAGCACGTCGATGTCCTCCTTTTCCAGGGGAGACGCCATCCACTCATTCATCTCCTTGACATAGGGAGGAACTGGGGCTGGTTTAGACTGGGACTGGTCGACGCTGCCAAAGGCCAATTCCGGATCAAGATCAAGGTCATGGTGCTCTTGGAGAAAACCTTCAAGATCTTGGCAAGCGGGTTCCGGCATCTGAATGGATGGTGGGGCGGCTGGGGCCAAGTTGGCCAAGAGCAACTTGATGCTCTGCTCGCACTCGTAGAAGAGGTGACCATGAGACCTGGTCCTGAGGTACACGGCCTTCTGAGTGGGGTTCAGGTAGTGCGTCATCTGGTAGAGGTCCACGTTCCTGCCCAGCTCGGGAACTCTGATCTTGATCTCCTCCTGGAACTTCTTGATGAATGCCTTGGTGGCATCCTTGAAGTCGGCGAACAGCTTGATCCTGGAGGCGGACATCATGGCAATCTTGGCCATGTCCGGAACGACATGCTGCAGGGTGGGCGTCTCATCTGCCTGGAGACGTTTGCTGACCTCCTCGATCTGCTCGAGGGGCCAGAGGATGTCTTCCAGGTCCTGAAACTGCAGCTTGTTTGGAATGAGGGCCGCAAAGTCTGAAGGGGTGTTGAAGACATCATCCTTCAGCGACAGCAGGACCGCCTTGTTCCGGACGATGGATGTGATGGTCATGCACATTGAGCGGATCTTGCTGTACTGAACGATCTTGATGAAGGGAACTGTAAAGGAATGACTTCTGAACATCGACGTTATAGCAAATAATAACGAAGCTTCGCTAATAATATGGCGAAGCTTTGCAAATATAGCGAAGTATAACGAATAACATAGCAAATTATATAGCGAATTATAGCGAATAGTATAGAAGTTAACCGAATATTGCGCTCACTCACCTTCCAATTCAGCTGCCTTCTTGAGGGTCGGGCTCCTCTTGGACTTCTGGGCCGAGGCCGAGTCTTTGTCCTTGTCCGACTTGTGGTGCGTCTTCGGGGGGCTCATGATGAGACTGTGATAAGACAATTAAATTTTCATCCTATTTATAGTCCTCCAACCACGCACGCAAAAGAAACAAACGCCCAGGCAAGGCGGCAAGCACCCACGCAGAGCGGCAAACACCCACGCCCTTCGCATCCGGCCACACACCTACGAGAATACATTTAAAATATTAAAGTACAAAAAAATACAACCCTTTGTCTACTGACCGTAACTCTAGTTACCACCTCAAATGTTAGCTTATAGCAATTAAACAAGCAGTCGGTTGCTAAATAGCTTACGTCGGTACCTTCAGTCACCATTGGAGTGCACTTGTCTGGCCTTTGTCTATCAACAAGTCAACAAGTGTCAACATCAAAAACAATTTCCGGGTTAAAATAATTAAGTACAAAAATGAACACTCTTCGCCTTTAGCGAAGACTCCGCTAATGTTCGTTTACGGCGAAGTTTGAACTTGCGTTTCGTTTTAAGCGAAGCGAAGTATAACGAATTTTTAGCGAAGTTTATTTTTGCCCTTCGCCATGGCGATAGCGAAGCGAATATTCAACAATATTCGCTTTGCAACTTCGCTTCGCTTTAAATCCTAGAGCAAAGTATTCGTTATTGTCTGGTTAGAACGCTTAGTCAAGGAAGGTGTCTTGAGTCCAGTGACATATTCATCATCGGCTGCATTAATTGTGGCAGTGAGAAAACCAAACGGAACACTGAGGCTTTGCGCAGATTTTTCCACCGGGCTAAATGGCTCACTGGAGACACACCAATATCCAATACCGACCCCAGAGGATCTATTCTCGCAGATGAATGGTGGGAAAATGTTTTCAAAGATTGACCTCTCTGATGCATACCTACAAGTTCTAGTTTGTGAGAAATCGAAAGAGCTGCTAACCATCAACACACACAAAGGGTTGTATCGTTATAATCGTCTGCCTTTCGGTGTCAAATGCGCTCCGGCAATCTCTCAGCAAATAATTGACACCATGCTGTCCGGATTATCCTTTGCTAAAACCTATATGGATGATATCATCGTATCTAGCCAGAATCGCGAAGAACATTATGATCACTCAAATCAACTTTTCACAATCATAGAGAAGTACGGTTTCCGTGTCAGGCCAGAAAAATGCACTCTAATGACAGACACTATAACCTACTTGAGATCAATAATTAATCACAAGGGTATACAAGCTGATTCAGACAAAATCAAGGCGATCAGAGACGTGCCACCGCCTCACAACGTGGCGACATTGCAGTCTTTCCTTGGCCTGGTAAATTATTATCATAACTTTGTACCAAAAATGCACGAACTTCGAGCACCACTTAATTATCTATTAATAAAGAAGAGCAAATGGTCTTGGTCAAATGAATGTCAGCGCTCTTTCAACAGAATAAAGGATATCTTGTCGTCTGATCTACTGCTAACACACTACGATCCAAAACTACCCATGATCGTTGCAGCAGATGCATCACAAAATGGAATCGGCGCCGTACTGTTGCATAAATATCCTGATGGAAAACAAAAAGCCGTCATGCACGTATCCAGAACATTAACAGTTGCTGAAAGGAACTACAGTCAGATCGAGAAAGAAGGGTTGGCCCTCGTCTTTGCCGCTAACAAGTTCCATAAAATGATTCACGGACGAAAGTTTACCTTTTCACAGATCATAAGTCACTGTTGGCAATATTTGGTGCGAAGAAGGGAATACCTGTACATACAGTAAATCGACTACAACGCTGGGCAACACAATTATTGTCTTATGATTTTGACCTCCGATACAAGTGTACCAGCAACTTTGGTCACGCTGATGCACTCTCAAGGCTCATTGCGGACATTGGTTCTCGATCCCAAATGAAGACTTCGTAGTGTCTTCCGTTTCAGCAGACCCGATGTACCATGTTTTAACGCAAGCGTCAGACATCTTCCACTAACGGCAGCATCAGCTTAAAAGGCAACCGCAAACGATCAAACACTACAACAAGTTATGCAATTCCAACAAAACGGCTGGCCTGAGAAAATCACTGATCCATATCTCAAGCAGTTCTCTGCTCACCGATTCGCACTATCCATCGTTGATGGCTGTCTTATGTTCCACGATCGAGTAGTCATTCCTAAAGGTCTACAACATCTTGTTCTACGACAATAACATCAGAGTCATCCTAGTTTCAGTCGGATGAAAGCGCTTAGCCGGAACTATGCCTTTTGGCCCTTTATGGACCGTGAGATCGAAAACATGGTGCGCTCATGCTACAGTTGTGATGAAGCAGCCAAATTACCTCCAAAATTTGAACCACAGCCCTGGCTTGTTTCATCGGGACCATGGAAACGTATTCATGCAGACTTTGCAGGACCCTTGAATGGGATACACTATTTGGTCATTGTTGACGCCTATTCAAAATGGCCCGAAATTCATGCCATGAATAGAATCACGACAAGTTCTACAATATCGATCTTCGAAAGGCTATTCTCTCAATTTGGCATTCCCGAAACGTTAGTCACTGACAATGGACCACAGTTTACTTCATCTGAGTTCACCGAATTTTGTGCTTCCCTCACGATCAATCACATACATTCGCCCATTTATCATCCACAATCCAATGGGCAGGCTGAACGTTTTGTAGATACTTTCAAACGAGCACTCGTGAAGCAAGAAGTAGAAGGAACGCGGAATGAACAACTGCATACCTTTCTGTTTGCGTATCGTACAACTCCAAACCTACCGCTACCAGGAAAACAATCACCAGCCGAACTCTTTCTGGGCCGCCCACTAAGAACAATACATATCGCTATGCTACCAAAAATCCCAGAACATAAAAAACAGGCAAACTTCGGACTGCATACAGATAAAAAGCCTAATGGAAAGTCCTATAAACCAGGTGATCGAGTATATGTCAGGTCCTTTTACGGAACGAGAGAGAAATGGATTCCAGGAATCATAGGACGTCGTCTGGGCACAGTGACGTATGAGTTGCAGTATCTTTCACGAAAACACATTCGACACGTGAACCCTATTAGACCTCGAACAATAGAAGATTATGGAATACAAAACGCAGAGTCAACTGCCACTTGATACCTTGTTGGATACTTTCGAAATTCCAACGGAAAACCAAAAGCCAAAGAAGAAGAACACATCAGATATACAGCAACAAGTTTTACCACAGAGACGCTCCAACCGGAATCGCAGGCCTTCACAATACCTAAATGTCAATCCTATGCTAAAATCATATCAATAACATTCTCAAGGAGGGAGATGTTACAGGCAGCATATCTACGTTATATTTGACTGTGTGTGTGCGGTCATGCACCCACACGCGCGTACAGTGTATCGATTGAAATCCGCTTACAACTCTATTCTCATTGGTCCGTCAATATTGATCGCAAACTTGTTTAAATTATGTTACTTTGTTTAATAGAGTTCTGTTGTGCGCGTTAAGGCTTTTTTTTATCCTGTTCGGGATATAACAGGCAAGGTTTTTGGTGGCGACGGAATTCCACCTGAGCTCATCTAATGCGGTAGAGCAGCATTATTACAACCGCTTCACCATTTGCTTCTTCAATGCTGGCAGGAGGAGTGTGTCCCCCAAGAGATGCGAGACACAAAGATCATCACGCTATTTAAGAATAAGGGAGATAGAAGCGACTGCAACAATTACAAAGGAATCTCTCTTCTGAATGTTGTATGCAAATTGTTTGCTAAAGTCTTACAGATCCGGCTACAAGTTTTAGCTGATATAATTTACTCCAAATCGCAATGTGGCTTCCGCAAGGAAAGATCAACCGTTGACATGATCATCTCCCTGAGACAATTTCAAGAAAAGTGTCGGGAACAGCGTATGCCATTATACGCTGTTTTTGATGATTTAACGAAGGCATTTGACTACGTCAGCAAGGAGGGTCTTTTCAAAATGCTTGATTTGATAGGCTTTCCCCCAAGACTGCTCAAGCTCGTTATTTCGTTCCTAGGTTATCGTTCCTCCTGCGATAGATTCCCGAAACCCCTACGATTTTAGTTGCACGATTCTTCCTAATTCCCAGCGTTTGTATATATTTCGTAACGAGAAAGTTAAGCTTGCGATGCAGGTATAATGTTTGAGAATACTAGGGTTCTGTGAATATAAGGAACGTTCCAGGCGAGATGGTTTTGAAAATCAGTCAGAGCATACATAAAAACTTGGAGATACACTAGTAGATGAACTCAGTGGCAAGCTGTTCATAGGAATGCCCCAAACCCATATTCGAAGATCGTTTGTTGCTCAATCCAACTGAAATTCTTCTGGCCAAATTGATACTGTTATTGAAATGACTTGCTAATTTGCAGCATCTTTATTTTTCGAAAATTCAATGACAGCTTATTTATTACCGACCCTTCATGGGGAGCAACCAAATCAGTTCGCAGCTGTGCATAGTCATCCAAATTGTAATATTATTAATATTATTATCATCCATTACATTATTATTCTCAAATTAAAGTTATTATATTATATTCATTTTATTATTTTATTAATTTTATTTTGATTTTATTTTCTTATTAATAATATTACATACGAGCGTCGTTGGTAGGTCATGGGTGTTAACTCAAAACGTACTGCCGCGAGGACGAAAATTTGTGTTACGCAACTGAAGGCAACAATTCCCTTTGAATATAGCTTGTTGTTTCGAACAATTGCCATGCGGAACCTGAGGATTATTTCAAGCATTATGCGTAGGTGTTTGCTGATACCCATCTGCTGTAGCTTGGTAAAATCTTCATACATGTTTAATTGGCTGAAAAACATATTTCCATCACGCTTCAGACAATTGAAAATGAGCATCAACTGTTGGTGTATATAAAGTAAGATACCGCCTTGAAACAGTCCAGTAACTATTAATCAACCCTCATTAATGTTGTACATAGACCACGTAACGGATCATCTGATAATTCATCTTACATGCCATCTTGTCTAACAAACCCGCTCGAATTTTAAGGCTATCCTATTCATGTCGGTATTGTACCGCATTGCATTTCAATTGTGTGCCCACATAGAACATAGCGTTGCAAGGTATGTAAATTTGTCGGTCATAAAGTTGGTTTCTACATTTCAAATACTATCAACGCTGCATCTCATAAGTGGAAACAACATAGCTCTCATCCTGTTTACTGGAAACTCATAAGCAATAAGCAGATATCTTTGTCTATGCGTCGTCCCGCAAACGGATTCTCATAAATCTTCAATCACGACGAAACGCGGACGAAGCAAACTCACCGGCCGCACAGATAATCTGATCCCAGGTATCCGGAATAAGACGGTGCTTAAAGTAGATATATTAATTGCTAGCTTTACTGCACAATCAACCAGCCAACCACTGTCTGATTATATCGAAACAATTTGGCCCTAGCCGCTAAGATAAATAGTATATCACAATCGGATCCCGCAATAGGCAAGCAAGCAAGCGTGTAGAACTAGCACTATTCTGATGCGTCTAATACTAGCCATCTAGAGGAGGTGTAAGTCAGTTTCCATTGTTCTTGACTGCCTGATGTTCTTTAATAGTGTCGTGATCCCTTTACAGCTTATTTTCGAAGTCTTAAGTTGACTAATTGAAACCAACGAATGTGAAGAGTAGCGCGATCTCACGATATTTGACCTGGCTTCAATGCAGCTATAAACAAGTCAACATGAGGCCAATTCGCCACCAAGACGAGCACCACTACTTAGGCAGAAATCAACTCGACTGTGAGAGATTTATCACTTCGATTTCGCGGGCTCGGTCGACGGCATGTATTTATTAATTGTTGACACTAAATAATGTTGGCCAGAATTCATGTAAAGTTGGCAAAGGTTAAGCTGTCTTGAATTAGATGTCTTCTTTCGGTTCCCTCCTTTGTTTAGTACACGAGGGCACATTATTAACCTGAATAAATTGCACACTAGGTTGGAATCCAGTAAGCACTTCTTTAGCATCCGTGTAATGAACGCCTGAACTCACTTTCCGCAAAACTAATCTGGGACACTTCAGTAAATGCGTTCAAACATATGCTGGACGAACGGTGGCAGGTGCTCTGACCGGAGCATTACCCTAAACATAAAATCAATTCCAAATTATTGTCAAAAACAACAAAAATATTGAGAGAATATTTTTGAAACAATAAGAAGCGTTTCTTTTTCTTTTTGGGGGGTTTTGTTGAAATATACTGCTGTCCACCGTCTTTTATTCCGCTTAAACATGCAAAATTCATTAATTTTTCATCTTTCGGTGAGGACAACTTTCACATTTACCATCCACAAATATACACCTGTGTTCCCTACGATTCAATCTTCGAAGTAACGGGTGTTTCCAAGCACACTACCGAAAGTATCTGGTCACTGGTCGAATATCGCCCTGTGATACTGATAATAATACTACTATATTCTTGGTAAACAAGGCATGCAAAACATGATCAGGTTATCAATGTGTACAAAATAAATAAATTGTAAAAATGACCTTATCAAGCGGAATTTTTGAATATTTTTCCGTTTAATAAAGGATGGTAAATTTACAATGGTAAGAAAGTTAATTTTTTCGGGCAATGTCACACAGTAATAAAGATTCATCTAGATTTCATCAAATTAAGCAGATGGAGAAGATCCCATAGATTCTGGAGCAGGGATTGAAAAAAAAGAAAAGAAAAAAATTATAAAAGAAATGGTGCGCATGAAGATTTCATTGTCACAGTAAAAATAAATTTATGAAATAAAGAAAGTTCTTTTATAAATATATAAATGGACTTCTTGGGAATGTTGGTGGATGTGATTGAAGAAAAGTATATAAAAAACCGAAGTTAAATTGAAAAAAATATAGAAACTGGAGGGGATGAGGAGAGATTGCGGTCTAAGTTGCATGAGGTTTGGGCCAGTTGTACGATCCAGAAAGTTGAAGAATTGTCGGAAATAGGGAAACCAAAACTGTTCGCCAGTAGGGCTTTCGGTCCATATAGAAGAATCAGTCGTATGCGGAAGGAGCAAGGGCCAGTGTCGGAGTTGGTTTGGGAGTCGGAGACACTGGAACACAATTGAAGATATTCTCTTCACCATCATGGTGAGAGGTTATCGAAGAGAAATAGTAAATCGATTATAAACGATAAAAAAGATATAAAAAACAGTATTTTTGCATTTTTGGCGTTTTTTTCTTTTTTGTTTTGTTTTTTTAGTAAATATATTATGACACACCATATTTTCATATATAAATGGGTTAAATATAACCATATCACGGTTAAGGATATGGTCATATGGTATAAATGATTATAATACGCACGGTTACGATGAGGAAGAGTAGCAATATGGCGAGACATGCCTAGACCTTAGGTAACCTGACACTACAGCTGCGTTATAAAAGATAATCATAAAAATTAATGTTTCAGATGTTACAATTTTTTATTTATTTAAGGATAACTATGTTAAACCAAAAGGTGGGTGAAATAAGCCTATTAAAGTGAAAGCACAAGCCTGATCCAGGCAAAGTGCCGCACAGTCATAGACTGCATGTGGGTTGAGATACTGTCAGGTTGTCCAGGCCTAGACAGATACAATAGAGATACAATAAGTATAGATACATATACTACAAGTCCCAGGTTTTGATGCAACATACATAGACCTTAGGTAACCTGACACTTAATAATACAATGTATTTTGTACATTGTGAACTGTTCTATGCGTGTGCTAATGTACAAAATACTTACAATTGGTTCAATAACCAGGAATACCGTGACAAAATATATTGTCTATAGAAGTGTTTATTTTGAGAATTTCGCATAGCGATGGAGCAGTAAGAGATTCGTACGAGGGCTTTAAATTTATGTAGAAGTGCACATTACAAAAATGGAGTGGAAGAGAATTCCAAAGATGTGCATACCTAAAAAAGCTCAAGGTCGCGCGTGGAGTGAATTTCTGAGGTTCCAAGTATCTTTCATTACAAGTCTTGTGGCTGAATATCGAATCATATTCCTTCTCTGATTCAATTGAAATTTTTATTAGAAACCATATACGTGTCTGGGGATTTACTGAGAAGTATTCCCCGTGAAATCTGGTAAATTGTTTTCGCAATCTGCTCCTCCATTAACGATTTACTGCAGGCTACGTACAATGACTTCTTCGCCGTGCCTCAAGTGCGCCAAGAAAGTTATTTTCTCATCCAAAGCCATGCAATGTTCAATATGCAGCTGCTGGATTCACATTCGATGCTGTAAAATGGAGGATACCACTTATCAGGCGTTGAAGACCTACCATGAGCCGTACCTTCATTTTATCTGTGAAGCGTGCATCCCTCGTCTGGAAGCCTTGCAGTCCTCTCATTTACCAAATAAGGAAGATCTACCTGTAAGTGGGTCCATGCTGGTTAATGATGTACAAGGCACAAGTGTTCCGGCTGATAGCAAAACGCCTCACTCGGTAGCACACCGAAAAAAAGCAAAGCTGTGTCATCCGGACGCCGATCAAAAACTAGAAGAAATAAGGTTGTTGCACTGCCATCGAACGTGCAAGTGGAATCTGTCTCTTAAGATATTGCGGATCATGTGGCCACGTCTAATGAATTAGACCCAAATGCTAACGCCACATATGCCTCTGTAGCCGCCATAAATACAGATGCCGATACTGCAACCTGGTCCAATATTTCGAACAGAGTCAAAAAATTGGAAGGCCGATTACCACAACAATTTTCTAGGAATGTGGTGAAGGAGAGTAAGATCTCACTTCCGAGCAGTAAAGCTGACAGTTCACCAGACGCACGCAAATGCTGCCTCATTATTGTGAATGCACCGGAACCAGATGGAGAAACATCTGCTGCCAGAATTGAACAGGATAGCCAGTTCCTTCAATCAGTTTTCGGGAAAATTGTTGACCAAGGGAAGGCTGGTATCACAATTGTATCATCGTTCCGACTTCGAC